>VUQS01075777.1:11935-39850 GCA_015108495.1 Heterochromis multidens
TTGAGAAGGGCCAAATTGTGATGGCTAGATGACTGGGTCAGAGCATCTCCAAAACTGCAGCTCTTGTGGGGTGTTCATGGTCTGCAGTGGTCAGTATCTATCAAAAGTGGTCCAAGGAAGGAACAGTGGCGAACCAGCGACAGGGTCATGAGCAGCGTGTGGTCCGATCCAACAGATGAGCTACTGTAAAATTGCTGAAAAAGTTTATGCAGGTTCTGATAGAAAGGTATCAGAATACACAGTGCATCGCAGTTTGCTGCGTATGGGGCTGCATAGCTGCAGACCAGTCAGAGTACCCATGCTGACCCCTGTCCACCGACGAAAGTAACACTGATTATCTCTTCATCACAGCACCAACAATGGGCACGTGAGCATCAGAACTGGACCACAGAGTAATGGAAGAAGGTGGCCTGCTGTGATGAATCACATTTGCTTTTACATCACGTGGATGGCCCGGTGCATGTGTCGCTTACCTGGGGAACACCTGGCACCAGGATGCACTATGGGAAGAAGGCAAGCTGGCAGAGGCAGTGTGATGCTTTGGGTAATGTTCTGCTGGGAAACCTTGGATAATGTGGATGTTACTTTGACATGTACCACCTGCTTAAGCATTGTTGCAGACCATGTACACCCTTTCATGGAAATGGTACTCCCTGATGGCTGTGGCCTCTTTCAGCAGAATAATGCACCCTGCCACAAAGCAAAAATGGTTCAGGAATGGTTTGAGAAGCACAATGAGTTTGAGGTGTTGACTTGGCCTCCAAATTCCCCAGATCTCAATCCAATCGAGCATCTGTGGGATGTGCTGGACAAACAAGTCTGATCCACAGAGCCCCCACCTTGCAACTTACAGGACTTATAGGATCTGTTGCTAATATCTTGGTGCAGATACCACAGCACACCTTCAAGAGTCTAGTGGAGTCCATGCCTCGACAGGTCAGGGCTGTTTTGGCAGCAAAAGTGGGACCAACACAATATTAGGCAGGTGGTCATTATGTTAATGCCTGATCGGTATATATTAAGCATAGTACCACTAACTTTCTATCTAAAAGAGAGGAGATTTTAATTGGATGCTTACTTCTTGGTTAGTATATACAGCAAAGAAACATTGCCAAACTAAATTGCCCTTTACCAACTAAGTAACTTCACTGGTATCACAGTCTAACAAGTGCCCAAACTCTACTTGGTTTTCATGACTGCTCATTACCTGCGGAGAAGCAGTTTGGGGTGGTTTTTGCTCTCGAGGTTGCGGTCTATGAGGTCGGACAGCAGGTGCTTTAGGACATCAGTGGCATACTCCAACTTGCTCTGCAGCACTGTCATGATGAGTGAGGCCACGTTGCCACGGTCCCTCATTGAGAAACCACGCTGGGCCTCCAGAGTGCGAATAAAGCACAGCAGGAAGATCTTGTTGTTAATGAGCTGACCAAAGAGCTTCAGCCCTTTCTCCACCTGCTCCTGGCGGTAGCCTGGCACCTGCACGGAAACAGAAGAAATGCTCACTTAAAGTACAGACTTGGTGTGGTACATTCAAGGCAATGACATATAGACTCAATTAGTCACTGGGTAATTCAAATGCATGACTATCTATTACCTTTCTAGATGTACAATGCATTAAGTCTTTTCTTTTTAAACTACAGTTTTAGATCATGTTTATAGATACATACTGCAAGTTTGTGGTGGTTTATCATTGGAGAAAATTCACTCCAAGCATGCCCCGCATGTTGGACTCATCACAAAAGAAGTCACTAGTGTTGAGACTGTGACTGTAAAGGCCACTCAATTATAAACAAATTTCCCACCTTTCTACCACCCAGGCACCCCCAAAGCGTAACATTTCATCCACTGTGCTGGACAGAATGCCAAGAACCTCTTAGGCATATCTTCACCTCCTCTACATTGTTCTATGTTCATTATTTCAGTTGTTCTACAAATGTGCTTCTTTTTGACCCAAACACAAAGTTAAGATTCATATGTCCATGATACTTTTTTTCTTTTATTATTCTTTTATCCAGTGTCTGTGTTTTGTCCATCTTAATCTCTTTCCGTTTACTGGTCAGTCTAAGATATGTTTTTTTTCTTTGCAACTCTACTTATTACAATGCCAGCATCCTGGAGTCACCCCTTCATGTTGATAGTGAGACTGGTATTTTGCAGGTACCATTTAATCAATCTCTCAGTTGAGGACCTGTGATGTGCCTTTTCTACAAACTAGAGACTGTAAGGGAATTGTCTTCTTGCCCAGCTGTACACTGGGGCCTCCAACTTCTCAGTTTGCACTGTTCTGTGAAGGGAGTAGTTGTTTATGTTGTTAATTCTGATCATTATTATTTTTTTTGGCAATTACCTGCATGGAATTGCCCTTATTTTTTAGAACAAGAATACTATGAGAAGAATCAGAACAGTTTCAAGCAGTTTTCAGCTATTAATCATTTCACACAGTAAACTTGCATTAGGTCTGTATTCTGTTAAAAATCAGTAATGATTGATGGTAAATGATTTAAAATTTAAAAAGTAATTGTCATTTAGAACACTTTTTATCAAGACAGAACAAATATAATTTTCCTAATAGATGTATATTTTTATGTGACCACAAATCCCTTTGGTAATAAAAACTGTAAATTAATAAATATACAATTTCTCTACATAAAAGTGCAGTTAAAAGTTAATAGATTCATCCGATTGAATAAAAGGAGAGGAAAAGAATAAGCGAAAGAAAAAGGATGAATCCAGGGAAATGAGAAGTTTAACATTTTCCAGCCTTTGTTACATTTCATCTGAAGGTTGAGAATAAAGACAAGTAAACACTGAGCCTCTTTAGGGAATGTTTATTATTTCAATGCTGCTGTATAAGTTGAAAGGGAGTGCAATGATGTGAATTTCCCTTGTCTGAGCCCAGATCATCCCTGCGCCGTTTAAACAAGCAACTTGCTACACATGCCTCTCTTCTCCATTTTTTTTTTTTTCACAAATAGCACCTAAGGAGATTATGTATTTTTATCTGTCAAGAGCACTCGCGGTAAGACGGCATCTCTTTGCACCCAATGCAGCTGTCAACCAGCATATGTTCTGTCGTTCCACCTTTCATGGAAGTAGCTGTAATCTGCTGGGAATTATTGTTAAGTTGCAAGTCTAATTTCATACTGCTTGCCAAGATGTGTACTGTGTCGGTGTGTGCATGTGTTTTGAGCGTGAGATCATTTTGTTCATGTACAGGATGTGTGAAAACAGACATGCTAGGAAAACTGTGTGCACTATGCATGTATGTGCAGGTTTTCACACTTGATTTGTATCAGCTTTAATGTGCTGTGGTTATTTTTATGAGTTTGAGCCCCAACAACTATATTGTATAGCAAAACAATACCACAATATAAATGGGCAGAAGTGAAGAAGAAAAACATATTAGTACCCTTTCTCCCAAAAAACAAAACAAAACATAAACATTTGGAGTTTTTTGTATTTTTTTTTTCCATATTCAAAGAATAAACATCCCAGAATACAAATGTGCCTTATTGGCACATGCCAGACTGTATTCTAATATCTTTCCACTTACATTTCTAGCATTAACTAAGCACCTGGCATGTCTTCAAATATTTGAATAGTGAGAAAACTGCTTAAGTAAACCTAGACAAGCTTTTCAGCACCTGTGCTACTTCTGTCCACAGTACACAGTCAAAAACTTAACTCTGAGTCATCTGATACATCAATAACAATTAAGTAGTCATCAGCAGCCCAAGACGAGCCTGCTGCTTTTTTCATTAGGCTCCTTTTCCACATTATACTCCTCATACAGTTCAATATTTATGCCAATTAAAATATAATTAATATTGCTTATTACTGGGAAATTCTCATCAGGGATAAAGTGGCTAACCCTGAAGGCAGTGAAATAGGGGTCCATCATTCTCTTAATGGAAGAAGACGACCTGCTCAATTACGGCTGTCTATCAATGTCACCAACTAAGGATAAATGACTTGATTTTTTTTTCCTTTTCCTTTTCTCCCTGTGATTGACTTTTAATTTGCTTTTAAGGTGGGGAGAGAAAACGGCACAGCTTCTCATATCATTAAGAATTATTAATGAGACCACACTCCTGAATTGAGGGCTGCCTTTTTTGTTTTTGAAAAAGCGTGTTGTTGTCGGCCGTCAAAAGGGTTTTGTTTACCAGACAGCGACACAAACAACATCGGCGTCAATTTCACCTACTGTGACCCACCACATTGTTAATTTGCTTGCTCATTTTGCTCTCATTTCAAATAAGGCTAATTGTTTTGCAGCTGTTACTTGATGGATAAACAGTTACAGACGTACAGTTACACACATAATTGATGAGAAATTAGGTACAAGTTCTTATAGTTACAGCTGTTTTCTTTCAAGACCTTTTTGATAACCACAACTTTCTGTTCAATAGAGGTGCTGCAAATATTTGCCCCAAGCAAAATCCTGACTTAAATTCCAAAAGAACTGTGAAAAATGTCTATCCCCCAACTGGTTGACAAGTGGTTGCTGGCTGTTGCTAGGTGAAATAGTTCACTAAACACCTCCTTATGATTGCTTTGTTTGCATGGATGATCTGTCTGCAAATAAACACCAACTAACCACCAAGCAGTAGTAAAACTTGAAAAAGTGCAACAAGTTGGAAATGGAGAACATTCACATTCAAAGCAAAAGTTGTGCCTCACCACTGAAAACAACACATTTCCAGTTTGTGTTGCACTTTTCACAGTTTCACTACTGCTTAGCGAGTACTTTGCAAGTTTTTGTAGACAAATTGGTGTCTTCCATACAAACTATGGGCGACCATGGCAATCTACTAGTGACCAAAGCAATCTCAGGGAGGTTTTTGGTGCAACACTTTCTTTGCGAATGATTTCACCTGGTGACCTCAAGCAACCTCCCACGACCAGTCGGGGACTATGTCTTGGTGTAGTCCCCTCTCAGGGAATGCACATTTTTCCATAGCGACAGGTGGTTATCGGGGAGGGGTTCCTGACTGGTCTTTAGGCCTGCATGACAGTTTGTCACAGGCAGAATCCTAATATAAAGTCATTTTGACAGCGTAGCAGTGTTTCCGTGAACTAAAAGTGCCTGTTTATTAAAAAATAAGAAACATAAAAAATAGGGTAGCACCTTCCTCCTTTGTAATAAAACTTGAATATCTTTAAAAAAATTTTAATCATACCTCCAAATCTCTCAGGACAGGATGGTCCTCAATGCCTGGGAAGAGCACTCTCATGGTATAGGTCCTGTAGTCCAAGAAAGGGATACCTGCACCATCTAGATCACTGGTCAGTTCATGGATGTCTGTTTGTAGCTCTGCAAAAGCTGATAGACCAAACAAAAAATGTTAGATTTTAATTAGTAAACACACAGTAAAGTCTTACCTAGGTTAGAGCCAATTAGTTTTATAGATAAAAATACATAAATTATACAAAATAAAATATATGACAGTCTTTCAGTTTTCCTTGGTTCTTATTTCTTAGGAGTTTTTAAGAGTGCCTACTGTGCATCTTATGTGTATCTTCTTGTTTGTCTGCATGAGTTTACTTTTTGTCTCTCAGTTACTTCCTGTTTAATTTTGAGGGGTATTTCTTTGTGGCTTACTATGTTTTTACTTCCTTTGTTGTTTTTCTGTCCTCATGATTACCTGATGAAGTATAGCTCTTCCTTATTGTTTTTATTTGTCTTTATTCCTATAGCACAAAGATAGCAATCTAAAGTGGAAGTACCATTAAAAAAAACAAAAAAACAAAAACTAGGTTTACTGCATAATTAATCACAAATAAGTTCACCCCAAAAAACCTTTTGTCGCAGATGATGAGCTTTCCCATAACCTTAAATGATTAAATTACAAATTTCTAGCACTGCTAACAAAGTTTTAATTAAAAAGGACTTATCACAAGGTAAAAGAGAGACAGCTGAAACTTTCTTCTTAACAGCTTTGTTTGTTTTAAACTGTGTAAATAAATTAAACGAACCAAAATTCCTTAGATATGCTCGGGAACAAATGGCGAAAATGAATATGCTGATCTGCATCAGCATGAACCTCTTACCCTCTTTGCACTCTAGAGCCACACGTGACTCCAGGTTGTCCATCTGCATCTGCAGCCTCTTCAAGGTGAGGTCACTTTCACGAGACTTGCGTTTATAGGCAATGAGCACCGCCACAATGACAAGGATGAGCAGGGCACCGGCTGCAGCAATGCTAATGATTGCAGTGCTGCTGAGGGGGCTGTCGGATGTGATGTGGACCACACCTGGGGAAAACTCAATGCCGCCCACACGTGCCTTATGGCAGTAAAAGATAAAAAGAGAGATTATAACAATTATATAGATGTGCTTAAATCAAGGTCCAAGCTCAGACAGACATATTGATTTGTGTACACACTTCTGTTGGTTTGTGCATCATCAACTAATTGTTTTACAGTGATATATCCATTTCTTTCTATGATGCTGGGTTCAGGTGGCAACATCAGGAAATGCTTTGTTCAAAGTGGTCCCTCTAAAACCACAAATGGAATCTTCATTGAGTTTTCTGGGACCCTAATGCTTCTTATTGAAGGCTTATTTGTTTGTCTTTTGTCTGCTTGTGGGCACTAACCGCACAGCTGATTGGATTAGAGCCGTAATCTGAATGGGAGTGGACAAGTGGAAGGATAGAAAGCAACACAAGGAATGTCTGTTGGTCTGTCTGTCAAACTCTCAATCGATTTGCAGGTCTGTCGCCCTTCTCCACCACTGCCTGCCTCTCCGTCATTTGTATGTCTTGCTCTCTGTCTTGACTTTGTGACATGTGCTGTGTCACTCACCAGGACCTTGTGTCGACCAATCAGGTTCGGTGACTCACAGAGGAGCTGGTTCTCGGACACTGTTAAAATGCAGGGTTTCTCTCCAATCAGAACTGTGTAGTTCAGCTTTCCATTTCCACTATTGGTTGGTGGAAGGAAATTCCGCCCCTGCAAAACAATATCCATGCATATTCATTGCTTTTGGTGTCAAAATGGAAGGGTTAGTGAAAGAAAGGTCAAATAACACATTTATATCTATACATTCATAATGCAAAGTTAGATAAAAATATATTACGGGTAATGCTCTGCAACTGATTTAGTACAGGTATGCATATGATCAGTTTAAGCACAGCTTTCTGTACCTTATAATATTAAACTAACAGAGGTACTGATTTCGGGTTAGTTTTAATAGTGTTATAGAAATAATTTCCAAGCTGTCTACCATATTATTTTTTATATATTGATATTATGCAAAAAATAAAGTCTTTACTAGCAAAATATCTTATTGTAGGGTCTGTACATTTAGCTTAGAACATCATTTAGAAAAAAAACAGCAATAAAATATATTAAAATATTATAACAATGAAAATTAGAGTGTAAATGAGTGCGTGATATGTAGCTTCCTACTTTCAGTATAATGGGCGATCCAGGTTTAAGCTCCAGGACTCCAGATGGACTAAGCGGTTCGAATTCCGGATTGGGGAAGTAGATAAAGTTGGTGTTATTAAGCGCCATCAGAGCCTGCACATCATCCAATTTAAAGCCAAACTCATTAGGTCTTTCAGGTACTTCTTGGTGTCTGGCTAGGCTGATGGAAAGCTCTGGAGCCTGGCACAGCATGGTTGTAGGACTTAGTACCTGGCACAACTGACATACACAGAGAAACTGATTAATTAATTTATCTTCTGCAAATGACTGCATTTATACAAAAATGCACATTATTCACAAACTTCTCATGGTTGGATCTCAGTATGCATCATACCAAATTACCTACCTGTTACCTACCTGTGTTCCCAGTTAGCTCACTCAGTTTATTGCCAGTGCTAATATGCCAAGCCATACCGTCAAAAGTCATTAGTGTCAGCCTTTTATGTCACACTTGTGCATTTCACTAAACCCACTGGAGACACAACTGAAACTGGAAGCTTCTCCATTTCAAAAAGTGCAAAGAAGAACCTGTTGTATTTTCCTCAAAGGGAGCCACCAAATGAGGTGCAGTTAGAGAGCGTGTGCAGTCTCAACACAATCACGCTTTGATGTGTGAAGATTCTGGAGTGATAACTAAGTCTTACCATCTCCTCTTTACCCTCCACAAAGATCCCCCCCCAGCCTCTCATCACTTCTTTATCCCATCCTGTTATTCCTCTCTGTGATCTTTTCTTCTCTCTTTGACAAATTCTTATTCCCTCAGTCATCTTTCTCTATACCACTTTTTTGCTCAATTACAGTGCCTCACATCTTTTTGTGTCCCACTCATGTTTTTTTTTTTCTTCTCATCTTTGCTGTGGTTTCTCATTTGACATGTGATGCCATTTAAATTCTTCATTTGTTGTCAAAACCAGTTTTAAAAACAATGACAGATTGATGTGCTATTGTCATGCAATACACACCTTTCAACATCCCCTTAACATTTTCATGCCTCTCCGTCTGTCAGGGCACTGATAAATCAACGACCAGCACAGGTCGCCTCCACAGACATTTCTGTTTCATTCGCACAAATTTCACATTTTCGCTGTAACCTCTGCCATGCAGTCATTCAAACTATTGCCTGTCACCCTAATTGGCTCCTTGAATATCAAATTGACAAATCCTGCAAGGACATCTTTGACAAGGATCATGCACCGGTACAGGAGGTTAAGGGGGAAAAAAAGAAGAAGAAAAGAAAAGAAAGAAGAAGTAACAAACACTCTTCTCTGTGGACAAATGCTTTGAATGTCCGTTTTTGACTCCTTCTCATTCAGATCTGAGCTGTGTCAGATTGAGGCGGTGAATATGGAGCAAACTATATAGTGATACACTGAGACATTTGAGATACCATGCCCAGAAGAGGCACATCTGAGCACAGATGTTAAACGTGGTGCCAGGTCATGCTCAAATGGACCACAGAAGATAGCATTACCACCTTTTGTTACTTCCTTTTATTTCAAAGAGATCACAGAGACCCGAGCGTGGCATTACCTATCCTCTCCTGGGAGAAAGAGCTAATCACTGTGGTTTCTAGTTCAATATCAAAACTTCCTATTTGTTTCACAGGCTTGGAGATGAATTACATTCTTCTCTATTCAGTTGCAACCTGTTGATTTTCCACTATGGTGTCATTGAATTCTTTCCAAAGCCTAAAAGTGAAGAATTTAGCAATCCTCTGGACAAAAAGAAACTTTATGGCTGACTATATTTAGGAGGTCTAGTTCAGCAGTTCATTGTGTTAATTTAAATTAGCCACTTCACTTTTTTCTGGACCACATTAATAAAAGGTAAAATAAAATTACACTGAGTTAGGTCAGTAAGTATTTGGACAATAACACAATTTCTGTCATTTTGCCTCTGTACTCCACCACAGTGGATATTTAAATCAAACAATCAAGATTTGATTGAAGTGTAGACTTTCACATTTAATGCAAGGGGTTTAACAAAAGTATAGCATTAACTGTTTAGGAATTAGACATTTTTATACACAGTCCCCCCATTTTTTAGACTTAAAAGTAACCAGACAAGGTGGTGAGGCCTGTTCCCTCATTATTCTTTGACAAATTAAGCAGATAAAAGAGTTGATTTCAAGAGTTTAACTTGCATTTGGTAGCCTCTCTGAGGTCAAAAAGGCTAAAAGTATGAAGATGCATTAGGCTGAAAAACTGACACAAAATCAAAGAGACAGCAAAAACTGCATGAGTGGCTCAATAAACAATCATTCTTAAAAATAATGAAAGAACTGGTCAACAGAACACCAAGACAACAGAACACAACTAAAGTGGATGATCAAAGAATTCTTCCCTTGTTTAAGAAAAACCCTTCACAACATCTAGTCACGTCAAGTCCACTCTTGAAGAGGTAGGCGTATTATTGTCAAAGTCGACGATCAAGAGACTCCTTAATGAATGAAAATATAGACGATTTTCAACAAGTTGCAAACTTATGGACCTAACCGTGAACAGTGCAATACAATGCATCACATTTGAACAGAAAAGAAATCTCTCCAGGTACCTTTGGTCTTTATTTTTTACCAGAAGATGGTTATTTTATGACCCACATTGCATCTGCATTCACTTACATTGAGTGTCTCATGACCATTGTATTTGGCTCTGATGAGTGGTGTTTGAATGATGTCCAGGTTAGTTCCCGTCACTGTGACTGGAGTATATCCACTGAAAGAGAAAAAGAGGAAAAAAATATGGTTAAAAAAAAAGACAGCTCAGATTGGTTTGACAAATTGTGATTTGAATTATTTATTCATTGCTCAGTTTACACACCCAATGCAAAATTTGTATGCTGTAAATTTTGTATGATGTGGCAGTAGATGATTAAACCTTTTCATTTTCCTTCTGACAAGGATCTGACAATAACCTGTTTTGCTAAGATATGCCCATCCAGAGGATGCATATCATTCTGTTGATATCTCTCCGCAGTGAGAAACATACCTGTAGATGCTCCACTCAGGCTCTATCTTGGTGATGGTGGGATCTTCCACATATTCAAACTGCAGGTCTTTCTGAAGGTGTGCCTTGTCTATACTCACAGACACAGAAACATTTCCAATGCCATGTAGGGAAGCATGGGTTCGGCAAGTAAGCCACTGGCCACCCCTCCTAAAGTGATCATAGGATGAAACATTAGTTACATGTACTGATATGTCAGTGGTATACTGCAACAGAGAAAGGGAGCATTGGTATTTTACATTGTAAGGAAGCTCAGGAGTCATCTCTCTAGTGTTTATCCTTTTTGATGCAGACTACTAAATTATTCCAATACTAAAATCAATGTATTATTAAGGACGGTTGAATGGTTGGTTAAATAGACACTGGAACATAATTTATTGACTGAACTTGGGATTGAACATTTATCAGTGTCAAATGGTAGATTAAAATAATGCTGTCTTTTCCCAATCATTTATGCTGCAATATTTATCATCATCACTAAATAAAAAGTTTGAATTATTATTCAAATTATTCAAAATTTAAAAGCTGGTTTACTCCATCATCTAGCCAGCGCCATTTGTGTTCCCAAGGTATTTAACATCGGCATTAGTGTAGGTGGTTAAATGTAGTTCTGGAGCCTGCTACTGTGGCGGGAATGAGCACAAAAGCAGTTTGAAATACTTTGGCAGGGGTTTGTACTTAATTTTCGTCTGTCTTTGCGCAGATTTTATCAACATTTGTGCAAGGTCCAGCTGCAAAACTTTACAGGTATCTCAAGGTCTCTTTCAGCAATGGGTGTAGTCAGACCTGTGAATACTCATAATATAGTAAAGTAATGTAGTAATGATGAGTAAGAACTCATAGGTTTCTTATGTCAAAGTTCCTCCTTGGGCATCATGATGTTTGAGTTTATGTGTGAAAGTACAATACTGTTGAGATGTCAGCGAGATTTTCTCCCTGTAGTTATACAAACAGTAGCTGCTTTACCTGACCTTTTAATTGACTGTTAAAGTGTGATTGACAGGGTCAGAGCTGGCCTGTTCCAACTAACCTCAGATAAGTGCATGGCTGGTCCTTGAACATGACTGACACATTGCTCCCAGCATCAAAGTGGCTGCCTGTAATGTTGACGATAGTTCCCCCAGAGACTGGTCCGCGGCTCGGCTTGAGGCTGGTAATCCTTGGAATCTGATTTTTTAAAAAGGTAAAGGTTTAAATGTCAGAAGTAAAACAGAGGGAGAAATCAAGGTAAATAAAAAATATGATGTATAAAATTTAACTTATATTTCTCAAAAATGATAAATTCCCAAGACTGACTTAAATGTAAAGGATAAAGGTTGATCAGTAACATTGAATGAGATTTAATTTTGATTAAACCATTTCTGAAATAATAGATTCATGCAAATGAGTCAACTTTCCTATGTGATTAGACTAAATTTCTTTTCATAAAATATATGCTCAAGAAAACATCTACTGAATGAGGACCTTCAGCTGAAAAGTTCAGTGCTAATATATACAGTACTGTGCAAAAGACCCAGCCCTCATATCTTTATATTTTGCAAGGAAAATGGGAAATAGGTTCAGCAAAGCATGCAAACATACATGGAAAAACAGTATACAAGGCAAACACAAAGTTTTTACAATTCTAACGAGCTTGAAAGTCAATATTTGGTATGACCACCTTTATTCTTCAACACACCCTAAACTCTTTTAGAAAAGCTTTCTTGTAATTTCTTTAAATAGTCTTCAGGAATAGTTCTCCAGGCTTCTTGAAGGACATTCAAAACTCTTATTTGGATGTCTTTTGTTCCATTCTCTGTCAAGATGATCCCACACTGCTTCAATAATGTTGAGGTCCGTGCTCTGAGGAGGCCAATCCATGACTGATAGTGTTCCATTGTGTGTGTTTTTCTATCCAGGTATGCTTTTACTGCACTGACAGTGTGTTTGGGATCATTGTCATGCTGAAAAATGAAGCCGTTGCCAGTCAGATGCTTTCCAGGTGTTATTGCATGGTGGATCAAAATCTGACTATACTTTTCTATGTTCATAATTTCAACAATTTTAAGAAGATCCCCAACACCACTGGCTGAAATGCAACCCCAAACAATGACAGAGCCTCCAAGGTGTTTTACAAATGGCTGTAGAAACTCACTGTTGTACCTCTCTCCTGACCTCCTCCATATATACTGATGACAATTCGGACCAAACATTTCAAATTTGATTTCATCACTCCATAAGACATGTTGCCACTGATTTTCAGTCCAGTTCTTGTGTAATTTGTCATACCTCAGCCTTTTCTCCCTGTTTCCCTTCCTCAAGAATGTCTTCTTGACAGCCACCCTTCCACTGAGACCATTTCTGATGACACTTCGGTAAACAGTAGATGGATCAACTGAAGACCCAGATACATCTTTCAGGTCCTTTGTCAAGTCTGATTTTTTCCTGTTTCTTAAGGACATGACTTTAAGATACTGTTCATCTCCTGTATATAGTTTTTTAGGCCTGATACTACTACTTTTGTCCACCACTTGTCCAGTTTCCTCAAATTTTTAAGGACACACTGCACACCATGCCAAAATATGCCAGGTTTTTTGCTAATAGCTGTTTGGGAATCACCTTGTCAGTGCAAAAATGCTATTTTATGCCAAATTGTGTCATCTTTAGTAGATTTAACTACAGAAATTTGAACAAATTATGTTTTTGCGACAGGTTGTTAGTAATAAAGTGATTCATAAGCAGCTTAACAAACAAAAACAAAAAAACATTCCTCTGCAAATGGTCAGATTAAAAAAAAAATCTACAAGAAAGGTGGGCTTAAAACAAAGAAATTAGGGGTGGCTCAAGATTTTTGCACAGTGCTGTACTTCAACATGCACTCATTGATTCCACTTAACATGCAGTATTCTATGATGAAAAACTTTCAAATTAAAGTAACAGCAGCAGCTAATGCAGTCCAGTGGAAGCGGGGCATAAAGTAAATCCTCCTTCAGTCCATTTGGTGTTCTTATAATCTCATCTTAGCTTGCTGTGTAGTGTGACATCTAGACCTAACATCCTATAATCCTGTGCAGGGAACCCATTGATAAAAATAAACCTCGGCCAGCACCCATTAATGGATAGCAGTAAAAGTGATAACACAGCATAAAATACGTACATAATGGCAACAACTGCTAATTTATTTCAGAAACTGAAAGTGTGAGAGAATAATTATACGCAGAGTGAATGTTAAAAAAAAACAGCAAGGGTGTAATGCGTGTTTTTATGTGTTAATGTTAAATTTTTATTTATAATTTTTTTTATATTTTTTTATAACCACCCATATTTTTCCATATTCTTCCTCATTTTGTTCTCATTAGTAACTGTCAGTCATGTCTCACGGCTGATACGTGCATGACAGAACTGCTGAGAAAGAGACTCTCAGTGAGAACCACACCATGTCGGAACACAGCCAAATAAGCAACATGTACATACAGTATTAACACAGTAGGTGAGAATACTGATCAGCTACAAGCAAGGTGCTAACATGCCAAGGGTGACATATGTGGTATAGTTGCCTTGCTGCTAATAGAAGCACACATTTCAATATATTTTTAACCATCAAATTACTTTTTATTAAGTTTGAAAACTATACATATGATTATACAAAAAGCACAAGAGTTGAAATGAAAACAGACACTCACCACAAAGTAGTAGTACTTGGATGATTTTGCCATAAATTCAGATGTGCACTGCCCAACACAGACCTGCACATTCCCAGTATACTGGCTCATCTCAGCTTTACCCATCTCACACACAATCCTGGAAACAAACATTGACATAATTGTGGAATATGTAAGAAAAAGAAGCATGTGTAATTGCACAGTTACTTGTACTATACCAGCAGGCCTCGCTAGGAAATGCAAAGCAGATTATTTAATAGATTTGTACCTAAACCTATCTTAAAGCTTGATAAAATAATGCATTACTTGCCAACAGCTTCACCTCCCCCGCACTGCCAACTTGTAGGAGAGAAAGGAAAAAGTCTCTATCCTTTTACATATGACCTCAAATGCAGCTACCTCTTCTGCTGGGTCAGCATTTGCTTAGAAAGTGCTGGCACACAACTTTCTTTCTTAGCAGAAGAAGCACGGAGTCTGTTGATAAGCCAACTTTAAACTAGTTTTAAATAATTTTACAGACGGCACCTGAAAGGAGCCAAAGCTCTGGAATAAACTCATATGTCAACTAAATGTAACCTCCTGAATTTTCTAAAATGATTATTGGAGTTGTGTGTGCAGCTGCTTGTGTGAAATACAGAGGCAGGAACTGTGCTCTGTTGCCCACAGCAGTGCACCTACTGTATAAGTGCACTGCTGTGACTTTAAATTAATTTACATTCATATACATTCTGCTACTCAGAAGATTATGCCAATTTGGCATTAGATTATCTATGATTTTTGGGATCATGTCTCTTATGCAACCACTTTCTCTCTTGCAGCCTTACACACACACACACCATGTTAGATTGAATTGTTATAGGTCTGTCAAGTTGCTAACACATGTAACGAAGAAGTGTTAGTGTGCGTCAGAAGTGTCCTTCAGGGCGTGAAGTGTTCAGCTGTGGTCAAAGTTATTTTAGTGTGGCTCTGGCAACAGCAAAAACCTGTGACTATGCTCATACGGAATATGTATAAGATATTACATACTGACAACAGGCCACTGCTGCAAGTTGGACTTGTATGTAGTTCAGGATTTTTGCATTCAAATTAACATTCATTATATTCAAGCCTTTACCCAATGAGTTCACACAGTGCTGACTGAGAGCATTCGTTCCACATCAGTCTCTCTGTATTCTGCAGCATGACAGAGTTTTAAATACATTGTTTCTGGCAACATTCCTGTAGTAGTGGTAAAGACAGAGTGTAATTAAGTCCCATCCACAAAGGGGAATTTATGCCTCTCCACTAACTTTGTTTTGCAAGTTGTGAATTCAGTCTGCTAGCAAAAAAAAAAGAAAAAAAAAAGATAAATGCCTAAACGTTTTTGAGTGGTGGGTTGAACTACAAACAGGGTATAGAACCCAGAGCTAAACACAGAGTTAAATGAAATAAAAGTACATACCACCTGCAATAAAACGTGAGACACTATCAGGAAGAACGGGAAAACTGTGACATCCTGATGCCCATAATGTCAATGTGTCTAACAAGCATTTTGTCACTAATAAGTCAAATGTACAGATTGGTTTTAGGCTATTCCATAGTGTAGAGGTTAAAACATTCACCTAACAAATGAAGGATTCCCAGTTCAAGTCTGGGAGTAGACACAAATCCATGGGCAGGACTGTGCCAGGAAGGGCATCTGGTGTAAATATCTGTGCCAAATCAAATATGTGCATCCATCCACGGTGGCATCCCCTTGTGAATAAGGGAGCAGCTGAAAGAAACTTGTTTGTAGGCTACTAAGTTTCTGTAAGTTAAGCTAAAGCACCAACAGTGTGAAAATGCCTTAGCTAACAACAGTAGCTAAAGCATTGCGTACATTTTTTCTTGATAATGCTTATAGTTAGGGCTGGATCAGGTGACCCTGAACCCTCCCTTAGTTATGCTGCAATAGGCCTAGGCTGCTGGGGGCTTCCCAGTGTTTCTCCTTCTTTCACCTCTTTTCAATCTGTGTTTTTACACCACTCTGCATTTAATCATGAGTTATTATTAATCTCTGGCTCTCTTCCACAGTTTGTCTTTTGCCCCGTCTTCCTCCCCTCACCCCCAACCGCTCACAGCAGTTAGTTGCCCCTCCCTGAGTCTGGTTCTGCCGGAGGTTTCTTCCTGTTAAAAGTTTTTCCTTCCCACTGTCATCAAGTGCTTGCTCATAGGGGGTCATCTGATTGTTGAGGTTTCTCTGTATTATTGTAGGATCTTTACCTTACAACATAAAGCACCTTGAGGCGACTGTTGTTGTGATTTGGTGCTATATAAATAAAACTGAATTGAATTGAACTTTTCAGACCTATCTTGAATATTGTGGGGTTCCTCCAGTGGATGTGATTTTCATAGTGTGAAGAACTGCAGTCTATCTCTATGTTACTTCAACCACTATTGATTGGTGTGCCAGAACTGAAGAGGCAAACAATCACAGTCAACAGAGTAGGCTATGGAAACTAGGGGGAGCCTATTGTAGAAGAACAACAAGAGCATCCAATAAAATTTTTTGATCCTTTCATCTATTCTGAGAAGGATTACAGTGTAAAAACTGAAGCTGCCAAGGGTGAGGACAATGGTATCTAATGGATACCATTAGAGTGGCTTTTCCTCATCATAAGCAACCACCATCAGTGTATATGTGATTACACTCATTACCAGAAGGTCAAAGGTTTGGCACTGCAGCTCTGAATGAATGCTCTTAAGTTGAGAATGACTGTGACAATGTGTTATTTAATGTTTAGTCATATCAGTGTTTTTAATTGGTCATTTTGTAATATGTGACTTACTGTTCAGCGGGGATGTAGCCCTCACGTATGGGGGTGCAATCCACTTCAGCCACCTTCACATTACCCTGAATCTCCCTGAAGTCCAGTCCCAGGTTCTCACCACGGATAGTCACAAGTGTGCCACCTTCCCTAGGACCTCGCAGAGGGGTGATCTGTTGGAAATGATGATTATGGACATTATTTTGTTTGTTTTACTCAACAAAACCATTTTCCTGACAACATGAAAATAGGCATCACCTATCATCATCATTTTTTTGTTTGAGAATGGAAAGCTAAATCTGCTGACTCTAGTACAGTAGAAATGTATATGATAAATGGAATAAGACAATATATATAGTTAGTTTAGTTAAGCAGTATGTTAATTTATAATTCATGTATAGTTTAAGGAATTAACATACTAAATCTCTTATATTTGATATTTCCATTAGCTTTCCATTAACTGTATAACCTTGTCCATTCTTTATCTAAATCTGTAATTAGCTTTAGAGGCCATTATTTTAAATGAAAACTTTATTTGAGGCTTATCTTAAATTAACAAATAGGCATGTCAAACAATGTGGAATTTGAATGAACCAGAACACTGCACAGAATTATCCATGTTATAAAGTATTGGTGATGCTATGAAATAGTATCACAAGGGTATTTTAAATGGTAGTAGACTGTTAGTAGTCAGACAAATATGTTACTGCTATTCAGTGCTGTGGCTGGTAAATCAACCCTATTTAAAAGCAATCCAGAAACCTCATGTTTTGTGTTTTTTCAAGGTCCCTGGGATAAATATTTAAGTTTACAAATAAGGTAACCGTCCATAGTGTGGGGAATGGAACAGCTGCAGTGACTGGTAAAGGGTCAAGACTCAGGGTCAACAACTGTCATTTCTCTATCTGGTATACACTGAAATCTACTGCAATATATTTCATAAGATTAACTTATATCCTGGCATCGGGTGACATCTTTGCAGTAATCACAATGTCCTTTGATTCATCAGTAACATCTCTCATTGTTGATGAGGTGGTTCCAACATCCATCAACACTTTACTCACACAATTACTTTTTGGCCAGTCAGTGTACGTGTGAGTACACATCATCAGGCCCATCCAGATGGATGGATGTGAGAGATGGACACAGAATAGTCTGTGCCTATCTGTCTCTGCCAAATAAAAGTCCTCTAGGCTTCATGCTGCAGGCACGAGCCCAGCTTTAATGGTGACTGTCATTTCTCTGCACAGTATAAAGTTGGCAGCGTGAACCCCTGTGGTGTTCACAGGTAGAGTGCTGTGTGAGTGTGTTTGCCTTTATCTCATAGCTTGAAGCTGTTGTATCCTATAGCGTGACTTTCCGTATGTCGCTACTGCAAGCATGTCAAAAGCATTTATTTTCACTATTTGAGTACTGAACTCACCAATCAAATAACAGGCAATCTCAAGCCAGGTCATGCACAACACAAGTCCTGTGACTGTCATGTGGGAGATATCGTTATCGTATGCTTCAATGTCTCTGATTAATAAGGTTCCCTGCTGATATCTTAATGAAAAAACAGAGCCTTCTGGGAACAGGGCTACAATACATGCAATTAAAAAGATTGCACACAATGCCTCGTGGCTCTCAATTTATTAGCAAATATGGAGAGAGAGGAGGACTTTAAGGGAAGCAGAGAAGGAGAAAGAAGAAGCAAAAGAAACAGAGCACGAGAGAGAGAGCAGAGAGAGCGAAGAGGAGAGACGCAATGAGGCGTTGATTAGATTTGTGACTTTGACAAGATAATTGACGGTTGGGTAGAGGCAAACACTTAATCACTTCTCCCTCTCTCTCTCCTTTTCACTTTTCATCTTTCTATGTGAGTCTCACCCTCTCATTGTTGATGGGAGATGTCATTATAATGAAGCATATTAGAATGCATTAGGGCCTGGGTTGTCTTGGGAAAGTCCTCACTCCTCACCCACTGACAGTTTTTATGGGGGACGTGAGAAGGCTGCAATATGTCCCTGCTGCAGCCTCAGGGATGTAAGGAGAAATACAGGCCCATCTCCAAGAATAAATCCACTGCTCCGGGAGAAGACAAACATTAGAGAAGTGGAATGATAGAGTGCAACTGACTGATCCAGACTCTTTAATAAGTGTAAGGGGGAGGAGAGACAAAATATTACCATCATAACATCACTTTTCTTAAGAGTTGATTTGATTTTGAATGGATTATAATCACAATAATCTGGGTTATCTGTGAGAGCAAGAGAAGGTCAAGTCATTACAATAAGCCCCTTTTTTGGAGACATCTGTGTCCCTATTTTCCTTCTTATTATGACTCCACCATGTTTATAATTTTATAATAATTTCTTTATTTAGAAACAACTCTGGGGAAAATCGGACAATTCTGTTGTAACCCATCAGGTTAACATTTCATGAGTAAGCAGCCAGATTCCTGGTGGTCAGGCAGTTACTTGAATGCTGCTACATGCAGGATGATACAGGGACAGATTCCATTTCCGTACCCCTCTTCCCGTATCACTCTGCAAGACAACAAAAGGGATTCCCCTCTTTGTCTTTTTTATCTGTTCTATGCTTCATCCACAGTCAGTCATCATCTGCCCCCGACTCTCCTCCCCAAGAAAAGGATGCAGAGTGGACCTTTATATCCATCACTGGAAAAGTGGACAGGGGTAAAAAGGGGGGACTCTCTTCAGTCATTCAGCCTCATGTGACTATTTTCTGGCTCAGTTTAGCCATCCATCACTACGTCTCTTTCATGTAACCCCAAATCCACCCTCCTCTTCCTTCATCTGGCAGCTTTCCATCCATCTTTCCTTTATGTCCTGTTATCCTTCATCTTGCTGACCCTTATCACTTCTCCTTTTGCCCTTTTTATGTGTCTTGCACAGGTCAAGTCTATTTACCTCATATGGTGCTGGGTTAAGTAAGGATTCACCTGAACATCTGTGCAGTTGATTGATAACTAGCAATAGCGAGGATGATTTGTCTCTCTAGGTCTGTATATGTGTTTGTATGTTGACATTTAAAGTATGAGAGGAGATAATGTTGGCAAAAAAATAACTTCTGTCCCCCTACATTTTGGAGAAAAGACATCTAAAATGCTAAATTACATGAGTACTGTAATTGTGGTTCTCGTATGCTATTATCATTGAAACTTTTTCTTTTTCATGTGATGTGTTGCTGCACTACAAAAAGGTGTAAAACATATCCTTCACAAATGGTGTCAGACTGAATAGCTGATAATGACTCACAGCCTCTACCATTATGTTGAGATGATCGACTGCCACACTGTCAGTGAGGTGATGAGTATAACTATGTTCCCACGAGTGCACTATAATTAAGGTGTGTATGGTATGGCCTTCGAGACAAAAAGTTTTTACAGTTATTGCTGGATTGATTGGTCCATATAAGTGCTAATGTGTAAAGTGTGTGAACATATGTGCACACTAATGCACATGTCTCACCTTGGTGATCCGTGGGTGGGTGCATTTGCTGTTGATACCGTTGTGCTCTAGCCATGTGTTCTCATTGGCGCAGTGCTGCTTGAGGGTACAGCGGTTCTCTCCTTTACACCAGACGCACCCAAACAGTGGGTCCGCTTTCAGACACAGACCACAGCTTCCGCGCTGGGCGTCGCACTTATAAAGATGGACTGTGCAGACGGCAATGACAGATGGGAGAAAAATGGAGAAAAGTGAACAAGTTTTTTACAAATGATGATGGAACTCCAAATACAGCTAAATTTATTCTGGGCAAAAATCAAATAAAGTCACAAAGACTTCAAAACACACAAGAAACTGTTTCGTGGTTTACCCAAAATCACTCAACATCTATACAAAGCTGTTTGAACATGCAAAAAAACAAACAAACCCAAACTAAATATCATGATAGACATTTGTTGACATCTTTGTCTCATTATCGCTCCATCTCTACATACTTCCTCTCCATCCCACCCTGGCTCTCTGAGTTTCCTACACTACTGCCTCCTGCCACTCCTTACCCACCACACATTTAACATATCATCTCCATGGCAACAGACCAGCCATTTTCTTTTTAATTGCCATTAAATTTGTGTGTGATCTGCCCATCAAAAAATGCCCTATAAGCCTCTTTCTCCACAAGCAAACAAAGGAAGGAAGAGTGTAGTGGAGGAGTTCAAGCATCTCTAACTTCTGTTGCTTCTTTGATTCTGCAGTTATGCTTAAGGATATGTTTTGTAGAGCACATTTGACTCAGACACACATGCACACAACCAGAAACACACACAAACACTTTACAAACTTTGCCTTACAGCACAGTGTCATTTTGGCATATAATACACATTTTAACAACATGCTTCTTATGCCTGACTCCACTGCCTTTGGTTAAAATAAGCTGTTTTCCTGTCAGAGGAGTACAACCCCCAGCATGCTGCTGTTTTTCTACCCCAGCATGAATCACTCAAAGTGGTGGATTGTCAGTGGCCAAACTGAACCAAGCTCAGCAGCTGAATCCTGAATTCTTAAAAAGCCAGTGCTGATATACCATGAGAGGATGAAGGGTTGGACAGAAAAAAAAAAGAAAGCTAGAGAAATATAATGTAACCCCCCTTGGTCTCTATATCCAGACAGGAATAATAAATTAGCTTTCTTTACTAGGACTTATCATTGACACAGTGTTAGCTCAGACAGGCCCCAAAAGCAAGTTCAGTTGCACTCATCGTAGAACAGCTGAGCTCAGTGCCAGCACACATCACCTGATGGCTCACCTGATAACCATGTAACAATCCAGTTGGTAAATCTCAGGTTGTGCTTTTTAAGCTGCTTTAACCAGCCCACGGTTACTGAGCATCTGCAAGTCACCTTGCAACACACCTTACCCCAGCTCCCCTTTCATGCTGTTTCTGACTTGATGTCAAATTTGTTGTCATTGATTTCTCTTTTGTTCTGTAAAGGTGTTCTGGGACAGAGAACAGTGCCATACCACGAAATATAAATTAATATAGAAAGAAATACTCTATTTTATGACTATAATGGTCCTGGCTGAACTTGAAATTTATGTCCGTAAAGAACACTGAATGACATAAATAAAATAAAGGAGAGAGGCAGTGGTGACAGAGACTGAAAGATCGCCAAACTCATAGAGAAGTGTCAAAATAAGAGAAACAGCAGCATTGGGGACATTATGTTTGAAAGGTATTAAGAAAATTGAATTCAAAGAGTTTGAAAGAGACAAAAAGACAACAGTGATGTGCAGGACAGGCAGACAAAAAGAGAGACGAAGGGGGGTGAATGGGGAGAGAAAACGAAAGCGTATGAGAGGATGTTGTAAAGTTAACCACTACATGGCAACATCAGGGAATGGATGCTGCACCTCAGCACACCACCCGCCTGTTGCCATGGAGATGGGCTCCAAGGGCAACAATGGGGAGGCAGCAGCTTTAGAGTGTGTGTATGTGTGCATGCATGTGTGTTTAAGTGAGTTTGTAAGAGACTGTGAACTGAATATGTTCTTCAATGATACTATGAGAAATAGGGAAAGAGCTGATATGTGTGTGTGTCTGTATGTGCACATGCATGTATGCGCATGTGTGTGTGTGCTTAATTACACAGATGCTCATGCATCTGTGCATGCTTACCTTTGTTGTGGGCGGGGTTGTCGATGCTGAAATCTCCGTTCCAGATGACGGTCAGTTCCACGGGAAGACTGCTCATCTCCATCCCATCGTAGAAATACTATCACCATAGCAACCAGAGAGGGAAAGAAGAGAGACAGGGAAAGCGCATGAGAGATACAAAGTCTTTAAACTGTCTATCTCTAAGTTGGAAAAAGCCTCTGGTTTCACAATACTTTTTTAAATGCAAAAACCCATCTTCAACAGGTTGCTGTACACATGTACACACACGCACAGTGAAATACCCACACAAACTCAAACACACATGCGTTAAATTCACAAACACACACTATACACACCAGCGAGCATTGAGAGATTATTTTTCATTTGGTTCTGTAACACTAGCAGAATGGAGGGTTGGTGCAGGAATCATAATTTTCTGCTAAATTACAGTTTCCCTCCTTCACAGCTCAATCAAAGTACAATATTTGGAATGTACAGTGATTATGCACACAAATCCCACAGACATCTTTACTGACATACACACTTAGAGTGATGAAGATAGACAGGAAGATGGGATGTTATTGTATCAACAGACGATTAGCATCAAGACTAGCATAAAGCCTTTTTCATGCTCATCCTTCGTTCCTGTCAATGCATTATTCAGTCAGTGAATGGAGAATCACTGCAGCTACAGACAAAGTTAGGCACTTATCTCATCTACCACCTGTCTAGCTGGAAGACCAAAAATCCCTCAGCTGGAATCAGTGTGTGCATGCGGCTGTATGTGAGGGAAAGAGATTGCAAAAACATCTTTTATAGGTAATCTAACTTTTATAGAAAAAGTTTGTAGACATGGGGCATCTTTACAGAGATTGTGCTGGTGTGTAGGTGGGTGGTGGTCAAGGATGATGTGTCACACAAGCTGAGACACTGAAAACACACAGACACCCATACACAGACTCTTCTCACCGATGTGTTTTGACACTGCACTGAGGAGCTGTTGAAGCGCAGGGCAGGAACCCGGTGCTCGTTTCCTTGGATGGTGAGCAAACACTCGTAACCCCTCTGTCCAGACTGTGGCTGAGGGAGGTTTTTAGCCCGTAGGGTGATGGGTTTCACCACATTGACAGGTACCAGTATCCTTTCTGCAGGCAGCAACTGGGGACACCCCTGGAGGCAAAGCAACAAAGAGACAAGAAAGGTGGTCAGTGGGTCTAATGCAAAATTGCATTTAAAACATTGCTACTCAAAGAGATCCTGCCGTGTCACTGTTGAGCTTTAGCTTAAGCAAGCCTTTTGCGTATTTTGGCTCAGATGTATTCTACACCTCAGTGGTGTTAAAAGTGCAGTTTGTCTGTCACCCAAGGTACACAGCAAAGTACAAAATTGTTTTATGCATTTAAAAAGGGAAACTTAGCTACATGTTGCCTTTATACTTTATATGTAAATGCTCGCTTAGAAATTTTTATTACAATAGTCATTTCTAGATAATTTATAATTTAAGGTAAAAACATTTGGTGAAACAATTGGTGAACAATGAGGAGGAAAAACTCCCTTTTGAGAGGAAAAAAAAAAATCTATGGTGGAACAAGATCTGAAAAGGCAGGCATCTACCCTTGCTCAACAGGGTGAGGGGAAGAAAAGAAATTTCTGCATAGTAATGAAAATGCCCAAGAAAAGCACATAAGGTTAAAGGGACTAGCCTCAACACAGAACCCTGTGGAACACCATAACTGATTTTTGTGTGTGAGGAAGACTCATTGTTTAGATTAACCAATTTGAATTTATCTGATCTATATACATGACTAAAAGTGAATTGAAGTTAATTTAATCCAACAAAGATGCATTCACAAACTGTATGACACATCCCTGGTAATTAACACCCAATAAAATCTTAAAATATTCATCACCAAAACTGAAGCACAAAGCTATTTGTCAGATAATTCCATTACAAATGCTCCAAAAGGCACCAAGAGCACACATACAGTGGACAGGTCCATCAGCTTCAATTAGCACACACCAATCAGCTATAGCTGTGTGTGTTGAGACATCTGTCAATCATTTGTGATACTTCTGCCCGTGTTAGGTGAGAATAAATAACAGAGAAAGGGGGAGAGCAAGACAGAGGTAAAAGTCACTTAGCAATTGGAGGTCTAAAATTAACAGCCAATCAATTCAGGTGTGA
Source organism: Heterochromis multidens (assembly GCA_015108495.1). NCBI lineage: Eukaryota > Metazoa > Chordata > Actinopteri > Cichliformes > Cichlidae > Heterochromis > Heterochromis multidens. The sequence goes on from VUQS01075777.1 coordinate 36,592, forward strand.
GTGGCTGGTTAAATATAGAGCACCTATGACTCGCCTGAAAGATAAATAGGAGAAAAAGAGAACAGGTGAGGAGAGGGGAAGAGATGGACAGAAAAGGAAAGACCAGAGAGGATGACTGAAACAAAAAGCATTATCAAGAGAACAGGGAAGTGACTGACAAGCAAAAGTTAAAGTTGAAATGGTGGTAAAGCAGGGTAAAGAGAGAAAATGAAGAACAGTGCTTCCTTAAGTACTTTTAAAAAATGTTTCATGTTTTCTCTGAAGGGTGGTGGATAGAGAGAGGCGGCAAAAATCGGTAAAATGAGGGAGAAGAACAACAAAAGAACAGAACAACGGCAAAAAAAAAAAAAAAACACCATTAAGCAGATGTGACAGGAGGAGCTTTAGCATGTCAAAGAGGCAGAGGGAAAGACGGTAAAAAGAGGGAGAGCAGATAAGGTGAGCCCCCTCATGGATGGAGCTGGGGGGGAGTGAAGCATAGCGCACGTTGAACTGGGCGATAACACTTGTTTGAAGTTCATTAAAAGCCACTTGATTGGGTTAGGCTAAGTGAGTGACTGACTGGATAGCTGCGTGGTGAGAGAGGGGAACGCTCTGTGACACTATTCACAAAGTCATTATAGATAAATGACACACAGGGTGAGCGAGTTCAGTCGTGAAGGAGAGGAAGGAAGTTGCGGTGCATGCGTGTTTGCTCTTCCAAATCTCATTTTCCTAAGAACGAAGGGTCATATTTGGTGAATGAAAATGAGTGGAAGAGCAAAGAGAGATGCAATCCATTTTTAATCATGTCTCTTCCAGTTAATACACTTGAACAATAGGGACAATGAATTTGATCTGGTTTGTGGAAATGAAGGCATGGAAAGCACCCGAGTATGACTTAACACAGTGACTTAAGCTGAATCGTCAAGACACAGATGTACACTGATAGCGGCATTTGATGATGGGGAGACAGGATTTCACACACATAAACATCACAGGAAATAGAGGTGAACACAGGCATAGACAATAAGAGTGAAAATGCACTGAGGTGTCTGAGGGGAGCCAAAATCAAATACCAAAAGTGCATTTTTTTGAACATGCATGCAGACTGAAAGGTTAACAAAAGTTTTAGTGCATGTACAAGATCACATTACAATATAAAACAAATGTCATTAACAACAACAAAAGGTGTTGTGGACTAAGCTAATTTTCCCCTTCAGTAGAATTGTTAAATTGCATTAATGATTAAAAATATGCATTCTCATTGAAAAGACACTGAAAACCTGTCTTTGCCAGACATCAAAACGTTGAAAGGTGAAAATCCATCCTTTCAGATTGATGAAAAGATTAGTAAAAGACATCGAAAGTTGGTTGAAAATAAAAGGACTTACTTTCCGCCTCAGTTACTCTGCAAATTCCTCAGATGACCAGCAGATTGGAACCCTTACTGTGAGGAAACATCACTTACTGTCCAGAGGCCCGTGCACACAAGCTCACCATGTAAGCTAGAGCTCAGTGAGACCCCATGAGAAACACAATTTACATGTAGATATCTGTTACTAGTACACCAAATCTCTCTCTGTTTATTTGCTTGTCTGCAAACTCCTACACAATCATGAGTTGAGCAACCAAACTTGGCACACAGGTACATCTTAGGCTCCTAAAGTTTCTTATCTATATCAGATATTATGACATCATGACGTTGCTTAACAGCTGTCTGCCAATGAACCAAAATTACCCATTTATAGCTGTTATAAGTGCATTTATGCACCTATAACACCTTATAAAAGCAGCTTATTTTAATTTCATGGCAATAATATCTATTTCATATCCTCAAAACCTGATTATGATATAGATGATGCATTGTGATGCCATCACATTGCCTGGCAACCACCTAACAACAGACTAATATGACATTCATATAGTAGTGCAGGATCTGAGCATTGCAGGGAACTCATAAAAATTGGCTAATTACTATACTTCATCACATTTTCTCCATGTGATTAAGTACAGTGTATCAGTTTTCCAACAGCACAAACAGACCAAACAATACTGTAGAAAATCATGTACTAGTACATATGACTGGCATAAACATGTTTTTTTTTTAATAAATAAAATAAAAAATAATCTTTTTAAAAAAAATAAAATAAAAATTTTTTTTTTTTTTTTTTTTTTAAGAGGCAATGACATAATGGAAACGGCAGAAAACACATTACAACATAACCTCACAACCATGCACTGTAGTCTTTGCCAGATTTGTAAGCTGTCATTCATCATGTAAGTTAAAGTCAATAAAATCTCAATTACCACCTTTTGTGAGAGAAGAGCAAATTATGAAAACAGAAAAAATAAATGCTGCTTAAATACCGATTATAAATGCATGATGCAGAAGTTAATTTACAACCAAGGCAGTGTGTATAATGGTGGTAGCTTGTGTTTTTTGCTACTTAGCTCTGATTTTTCTATTTGTATGTACACATACACACTCAGACACACTTGTATAACAGTACGATCATTGCCAGCTCTTCCTGAGGCCAAGTGGGCTTTTATTGGTTTGGACAAACACATGCATATCCCCTAGCTGGCTAGAGATGCTCATGCTGCTGGCAGTGATGCTTGCTGTTGCTGTTGAGATTTATGTTAGGTAGATTTAATGTCTGTGCATTTATTGTTTCCTTGTCTAGCTCAATAAATGAGGTACACTAAATAGCAGGGGACCAAATGCAGATTCACAAATAGATACATTCATACATATAAACACACATACAAATGATAAATGGCAGTATATTAATGATAAAAAACTTTGAACTGTTTCAACAGGGTACTTATAAGTGTGTTTTGAAGAATAGCTTCTGTAAAGCAGAAAGAAGAATGGAACTTTGTAGTTATTTATTTCCCTGAATTTTAGATATTTTTTTTAAAGTCCTATTGCAATCCAATAAATCAGAGGTTAATTTTATTTGTGCTGCCCACATAATTTACAAATTACACTAACTAAATGCAAAAGAAGCTGTTCCAGTTGCTCAGAATAATCATTTCTAGTTTTCTAGTTCCCCATGAAAACTACTGACAGCATGTTAAATGGATTATTTAGAACAACAGGAAAACAATTTCTGGAAAGAGATGTTGCTGTTGTTTTTCTAAAATTTAATTATGTGAGCATATTGTGTATTTGTGGGGATCTTAAAAACCAGGACATATTTAACTGAAAATATCTGCATGGGCAGTGACGAGTAGAATTGAAAGTATTTTTTTTTTTTCCCCACAAAGAGAGAAT
>VUQS01075777.1:48892-60446 GCA_015108495.1 Heterochromis multidens
CCTACTCCAAACTAGTGACATAAAAGTAAGATCTAGACTTAAGAGTACATTATTGCAGCTCCGGCAACTGGAGTCTTAAAAAAAAAAAATCTATGTAAACATCAACTATATGAGCAACAATTAGCTCTTAAGAGCCCAGATGCGATAAAGCAATTAAATTTTATAATAATTTCCGCTCGCACTTCCTCGGATTGACTTGCTAACTTCTGCACCCACACACAGTGAAGCAATGTAGGGAGAAAATTAAGAAAATGAAACAGGATTACGATATATAAAAAGACTACGTCCTCTGTGTGTGTGAAAAACTGCATGAAACAGCCCTGCTGTTCCATCTGTGCCACAAGAAGCATAATGGTATTATAATGAGCGCAAGCCCGTCTTCCTCCAGTGTTGGTCGGAGCAGCCAGATATATATTTTATGGCTTTTGAGGCAGACCCACATGGAGCCCCTAAAACTATTTGCTCAGAAAATGCATTTTTAGAGATTCCTTCTGGAACTTCGAAAATAATGGCTTTTTCTAGAGTAGGTCCAACTTCAGCGGTGATGTGTATCTGTTTCTGTCAAGAATTTCTGAGCCGTATCTTTCCAGACAAATATTTAAGAACAAAAAGGTCAAGAAAAAGCCTTTGTCTGTTAGGCAGAAGCCCCTGAATGGGATATGTCTGGCAAAAGGTTAAATACTTGAAAGGCTTAAGCAACATCACACACACACACACAAAAACAGGCAAATCCATGAATATCATTATTGTGTTGCAGAGGTATCCTTCGAAAAAAAATCTGCAGTTTGCAGGTGACCCTTGGTGAAACAGAGATGGAGATCATGCTGACTACACTTTACTGGTTAAATATGCACTAACTTGGACACAGAGATTCAAGGACATTAACCTCTGGTGGTGGGTACAGTAAGGTGAGTGGGATATTTACACTGTATAACACACTACAGTTACTTTTACTACAATTAAAATAATTCAGTACTTTAAGTTTCAATATAGAAATACGGTATCTTTAGAAACATTAGCCTCTTGTTCCTGTTCAAATATAAAAATATGTTATTTTGTGTCGTGGCGAAGCTGATGCTGTACAAGGGGATACACTGAGATAGTTTAAGTGCTTCTGTTTCTCCAGTTTCTGCAGAGACATATTTTTGTTACAATGGATCACAGCCCCTTTGCACACCAATCAATACACTTAAACAATAAAAAACAATTCAGACCCTTTAAATCTGGCAGCTGTTTGAGAATGAAACATCCAGGGGGAAAAGTGGTGCATTTGGCTGCCAACAATCACAATAAACACAGCTGAGCTAAACTCTACGCTGTCAATGATTCTTGACATTTGTTGGAGACCATTTCACTGGACAGGATTGTAAGTTGTGAGGTCAGGATTTGAGGAATGCCTGTTGGCAGCCAGTAAAATCATATAAAGCAGGATTACAGAGTTAAAACAAGCTACTAATCACTATTTAGAACACAATTCTACCATATTACAAATTATGCTTGAGAGTGTGATATTGTCAATCTGCCAGACTCTTTTCTTACTAGCAACATATTCAGCTAGCCTCACTGTCTATTGCAATGTGGCTCCACTAAAGCAAATGCATGTTTGCCTGCTAAAAATCTTCCATTGGTACTCAAAGAAAAATACATTTAATTACTTCTAATTAAAATTTGACCAAATTTAAGCTTCCAAGTGGCATGAAGAAGAAACTGATGCCTGGCATTTGAAGAATATGTAACTGCATGATGGGAAATACAAAAAGTTTCCACATCTAAAACCTCAAACAAGTCATTGTTTCCATTTCAGTGTATCTGATTCAGTGAATTTGTTTTCCACTCACCGTGACACTAAACTGGGACACAGAGATGTTGTTTGGATGGACACTGAGACGCACACACTGCTTGATGTCTGATGCAAAGCGCCGGGGCTCTGATGAGCGCTCACATTTCTCCTTTCTGGCACACCTGGAAAAAGCACAACAACAGGGAGTGTTATTCATGGAGACAAATACACACATGCTTATTGACATATGCATGCCTGCAGTAACCTGACCAGGGCTTACCCCTTTCCACCTGTTGGCATCTGGGAAAAGGAGAATGTCCCACCCCTCCCTGGCAGTTGGTGCTAGACACATTTATCATATTTCCTCTCTGGCAGCGTACCAGCCTCAGTGTTCAGTGAATGGAAGGCCAGTCACCACAGGGCCGGGAGCAGCTACATTTAAAACAATGCTTGCTCTATATGTGGAAGTGGAGACGGCCCATTGGGAAAAAGCTAGGAGTCCGCTTCTTTGCAAAGCTGTCTTAATGACTGGCATTCATGGGCAATGCCAAATGCAGGTGGATATGTGGATGTTGTTGGGAGGTGGGATTGATTACTTCTGTCTAATCCAGTAGAATACAATGTTTTGGAGAGTTGGAGGACTGGACAATTTGTGCTGTAAGAGAAGTTTACTGACTCCTGTTCCAAATACTATCCCTTGATAGACTACAAGGTCACTTCCCATAGCTGGGAGATCTAAACGGGTTTGTAATTAAGGGAGTGTGAGAAGTGCAACTCATTCTCACCAAAACCGTTGCAGTGGAAAGTTTTCACATTAAAAATTCCAGCAGAAGTGGCTGGCAAACACAGTTTTTTAAATTGTTGATAAATATATGCTTGGTGAGAAATTCTAAGTGAAATAAACCAGCCCAGACTGTAACATCACCTCAACCTTCTTCTCTACATAAACACCCACACGCTCTTGTTCTAATCTAATCCCCTCATAAACTTATTCAAGTTTAATCCCCTATTGATTTAGACAAAAACTTTCTGTGCAATTAACAACCTGGAAAATCCAGAGAGCGCCCTAAAACTCCTTTAGAGGAATAAAAGGCTGAAAAGAAAGGAAGAGGCCTTAATGAACGAATGAAAGAAAGACTTTCGAGGTGGTTGACGTCTGAGATACAGTAATACCTTATGCAGAAAGAGGCTTTTTTCTCCTGAATTGGACAGACAGAGGGAGGGTGGGTTTTGACCTGACATGAGCATTGTAAAGTTAAGCGGCCTAACGTGCTGCAAAGAAGACAGACAAAGAAAATGAAAAGAAATAATCTGTTGGAGAAAGGCAGAGAACAGGAGGAGGGGTAAAAAGCGCCTCAGAGAGAGAGAGAGAGAGAGAGAGAGAGTGGAAAAGAAAGCACAAGAGAAGCACGACTTAAAGGAATGCAACCATTGTTGGCTTTCTGTGAAGCTTTCCCTTCTAAGCCGGTTTGAGTAGGGGTTTAATCGCTTCAGGTTCCTTTGTGCTTTTCAATCACTGATGTCTGTGGCTCCTCTTCTAGCACTGATTTAATAAGACCGCATCATATAAGTAACCCCCAGGCAAACAACCCACATAGAAACCCCCCAAATGCACAATTTCACCGACAAATATACACTGATCAACCACGACATTAAAAGTGCTGACAGGTGCGGTGCGTGACATGGATCATCTCATTAGAATGCAAAGTTCTGCAGGAAAACCTTGGGTTCTGGCATTATGCAGATGTTACTTTGACAGATACCACCCACGTAAACATTGCTGCAGACCAAACACCACAATATTGGACAGGCAGTTTTAATGTTGCTGCAACATTCTAAATTAGACAGTGTTACATGCATATCATTCGATTCTGTTTTTATTCATATTTTAAGGAGCATCCCAACTTTTTTGGAAATAAGGTTGTAAATATTTGGTTTGTATGTGCTTTTGTGTGTATAATGATGTCTGTCTTTGTGCGTGTTCCTTAACAATGTCACGGTACATTGTGTTTTGGTAGAAAAACATACTTTTCATGCCAAAATAGCTGGCTGTATTGCATTATTAACATTAACTGGCACAATCTCTAAGTGAATCATCACTATGCATGATTGAATCATTATTGAATTCAATTCAGGCCTAATACATTTAGAAAATGTGCAAATTGCTGCTGAAAATTTTAAGGAAGGAATTGTCTAACCTCTTACTGAAAATGAACTGACCAACCTACATCTGCAGTTATTGTTCTTCATTTTTTTTCCTCCTCTTTTAAGAAAAGTTATAATTCTATAATATTGTAAATCCACATTCTACAGTACAGTTACAGTAGAGTCACCAGACACAAAAAAGACTGACCAAAAACTCTAGTAGCATTTTGATTTGTGAGGGATATGCTCAGGGTTGGCAAATATCTGCTGTCCCTTGCTGAACCTTATTATGACCCAGATTTATGACATCATCTTTATGAGACGCTTGCTGCTGTAAATGACAGTGGTGGAGAGGAAGGGTGATGATGTAGGAAAACAACAGTGTAAGAGAAAGAAGCAGAGTGAACAGGACAAGATGCAAAGACTTGTTAAAGTCAGTTTTGCAGTGAATAACATTTTAGGACTTTAGAGTTGTTTTTTATGTGTGCGTCACATTGTTTATGCTTGTCCAATAATTACTTCTACCAAGATTTGCAGCTGAAGTTTTATTATCTGCAGGCACTTATAATGTATCTTAATACAGTTACAAGACACCAAGACATAATGATGCAGTATGAGTGGATGGCTGCAACAACAAGACCTGGCATAGCTGGACTGGGACTTGTTAATACAGGATTATGAGACAAGGTGTGATCCTCTACTCTAAAAAGTGGACAGGGGGCAATTTGTTTTGCTTGTTATGTGGATGTGCTGTGAACATGGGTTTTTCTTTTAAAAAAACACCCTGACCCAGTGAATTGAATCTGCTATAGATTAATTTCCTACTATAGAGATTCTACAACTAAAATAAACAAATGTTCATATGAAAAAAAAGACATTTTTTTCACAGTTTTTTTTTTTAATACATATGCTTATTATACCATATTACCCCTGAATAATAATGTATTCCAGTAAATCAAATTTGTTATGTGTAAATTATGATGCCTTCCAAAAAAAAAACTAGAAAAGAATGTATCCAAAAATTAATTCAAAAATAAAATTTGTTTTTCAGGATTATGTGGTTTCTGACAGTACTAAGAAAAGTACAGAGGTACTGAAATTCTGCAGCTAAAAAAAATCACCACATGACCAACACAGCATCACACTTTATCTCTCACTACAAAACACAAAGAAAGATATTTGGTATTAGTATGTATCATTTTATCATGATCAATTTAATTGATCATGATCGTTGTTAATCTAAGAGCTTCTGATAGCAATTAAATGTCTGCCGATGTTATTTAACAGCTGAGAGTAAATTAATAGCTCACTAATGCATAACTAATATTTGCAGGTGGTTTGTAACATTTCATTTGCATGTAATTATTAGCTTTTATTAGTAAATTTAAAAAATGAAAAGGGAAGAAATGATGGATGCAGATTTCTATTTTTTCCAGTATTTTCAAGGGAAAATTCACTTTCACCTTGGTCAAGGTGAACATTTTATTTTTGTCTTTAGCCCTGTAAAGTATGACTCCATGTATCATGAGATGTTCATTTGTATTTTGATGGAAAGACAGACATTTAACACTGAACAAATTTTTTTGGCCTGCTGTATTTACTTGTTTTGTTTTTATTTTGTTTTTGCTGGTGACGCATAGGTAGTTATATCTTTAATGTGTGAGCAAGTTGCAAAAGTTTCTGTTAATGTTCATTCAAAATGTTCAGACTTGCTTGATTTGCAGATTAGTCTTAAATTGAGACTTAAGACCTACACAAGTGTGACTTATTCCCAACTTTGCATATATATAAAGAATGACAGTACAAAAAAGTATAATTTTTCCTGAAAGTACATGCATGACCTCTTACCTATGGAAAACTAAGTCAAAACACCATCCACTACAACAGTTACAAGAAAATGATACCTTTGTGATTTTAACCAAGTTACACAAAAATGAGTGTGTGAGAACAAAAAACTACAACCTGCATGAAGACATTTACCAACTCACCAAAGCTTCCTTCTACAGCGCTCGCACCTCCATGTTTTGCTATTATTACAGACATATATCTGAGCTATTCGACATCCCTCAACTTGTTAGCTGACTTATCTTCTGTGAAGCTGTTTATGGGAAGTGCTGGTCTACAAAGGTTGCCATAGACAATGATATAATACGGTTTGTCGGAACACTACTATCTACACATACAGTATGCACCAAACCAAAAGATGAACTAGAGAGAAAGGCCCTCTTTTGAAAGAGGAGTTTTAGTCTGTGCATTTCTTATTTCTAGAACACAGAAGTTGCAGTTTCACTTTTGCGCTCTCTGGCCTTGCAGGAACTGTATATTGCATCTCCATCTTAGACGCTGAAGGTCACAGAATTGGTCAAAATAATTCCTGTTTGAGTCCAACGATGCAGAGACAGTGACTCAACAGGAGAAGGAAGCTACCAATTTTCTCTTGATCTTCTTAAGAATGGGCAATAGCACTGCTGTCTCAGGTTTTTGTGTTCAGCGATATCACTGGCACAGTGGAGGGCTACACCAACAAAACACAGAGTGTTCTTGTGGAAAAAAATGCTCCAGAGTCAGCATTTTCTAGAGCACAATGCGATGTCATCCACTAATAAGGCAAACAGATTGAAGAGATTGAAGGGAGTTTTTTTCAGTTGCACTTATGTGTTGTTTAGACCATGTTTTGTCTGGTTCATATTTCATCTTCCACCAGCACATGGTCACAATTTATGTATACCAATGATCTGTTTAGTTTCATTAAATTAAATGTCCCTTTACTTATTTCACTCCCAGCAAAGAATCCTACTGAGATGCTGCTAGTGGGTGACCAGCTAACAGGTAAATGGTCTTGGATCCCGATTGAGTGTAGGATAGCTACATTTACTGATTTGAATTGTGTCCATGCCGGGAGAAGAGAGGATTTATGTAGCCGTTTGGTGACTTGGGACTTCACTGAAAGGATGTTTAAGATAATGCCCTACATGGTTTAACTGATGTAAGAGATGGACATTATCAGAGCAAAGCACTGGATAATTGTTTTCAATTACGATCCACGCAGACCCTGAAAGGAAAGAAAGATTGCATCATTTGTAACAATATGTAACAATCTCACCCTTTTGTAAACATCAAAGAATAGAACATTTAGAGGACCCCAGAGATCAAAGTGATTTAGATTTCAAATAGCAGTCATAAAAAGACTGACTCAGGCTATCTTTTTTTCAGAGAATTAGACGTCCAACATCTATTCATTTGGATAGTAAACACTGCTGTTGTGAAGAGCTGTTTGACTGACTGGCAATGACACATTATGAGAGAACGAGCTGAAAGGATTAGGGCCCTGAATGAAAACTAATCTGCACTCTTGTTTCTCCCAGCCTTTGATAAGGTGACACAATTAGAGAGAGACTGGGCAGAGGGCACAGAAGGATTTTTAGCTTTGACAACTGTTGATGAGGCTGTCACAGCTATTTAAAACGAGTTGACCTTATGGATAAGATATTTCACCACAAAATATTTATCATAGCTATATTATTCTATGCAATATACGCATACAGACCAAAAAAAAAAGAAAAAAAAAAAGAGATCCATAGTCAACGCTAAGAAATGAATTAAAATAAGATGCATAGGATTTTACCAAGTACCATTTGGCTTAAAAAGGTAATATGACTGTCATGTCATAGCAACAACAAATAAACATGATGGCCAAAGTCAGTATCAATCATACAATATTTTAAAGCATGAAATACGGCATCATGTAATGCATCTTTATTATGAGGTTGGGAAATGAAAACATCCAGCCATTTTTATTTCTCAATGTATATACAAGTTGCAGATGGTAAAGGGGAATGTTTGGATTCAGATATTACATGCCTATCTACTGTAGAGTATTTGTTGTATATTACCCACAAAATTTGTGGTATTAAATGCTGTTTGATGTAAATCAATGCCCTACAAATAGGCACTCTGTAGTCCAACGAAAAACCAATTACTCTACTAACCATGCATCATCAAACACTTATATATAAGTCTATACATACTAATAGCCTCAGTCTATATAAGTTACCATAGAGCAGGAGCTATGTCACAGAAATTCAGTCAAATGACACATCAACATTCAGGCCGGCTACATCTCGCATTTGCACATGTGACCAAACACACGAATACAGCTGAACACACACGAACACACACAAGAGTAAGTGTACCTCCTCCTGCTATCATTAAGAGTGGTGGTCCACAGAGCAGAAATCCGCATGAAGGGGCTGGTGGGAGAGTTATTACCTGGCCCACTGGCCATGACCCTGTTACTCCGGTTTGTGTGGACACACACGTGCATGCACATAGACACACACACATGAATCCTCACACACACACACACACACACACAATCTGTCTTCTATAAGGCCATACTTGAAGACAGAGAAATAGTAGAATCTCTGCCCCAGGTCAAGAAGTCTCTGAGCTATTCCCTTTGCATACCACTGGTGCAAGAACACCAGCTGAGTAGAAAATTATACAGTAACACTGCTTCTTTGCACAGGTTTAAAGCTACAGTATATGAGATTAAAAAAAGAACCCCATAATGTATATATAAACTAGAATTACTAACTAGCATTTGCATGCCTCCAACCAGTCAACTGGCAGTTGCATACTGTATGAAGTAAATATGTGGTAAACACTTTGAAGTGCTTTAACATGTGACCACCAAAGATTAGTGTCACCAATTCACTATCTGACCACATAACGGCTTGAAAAATATTTTGCTAAACATTGTGATGCCAAAGTGAAGTTGACATTTAGGATATAAAATGTCATCACTTCAATATTTAATTCTATAATGGGGTGGGTATATGGACACTCAAATGTAATTCCTGATGGACAACCTCAAAACAAAAAGTGAGGCAAGGAGAGACTGATTTTATCAATGTTCCAAATGAGTGTTATTAGCTCAGACTACTCCAACAAACTCTATAAATCTTAAAAAATGCTAGCACTAGGTGGTGATTGGATTTGGCAGCATCAGCCCTGGCCTCCGGGCATCAACAAACAGCTGTTTCTCTGCTATGACTTTTAGTGCTATGCAAATTTAGCAGTAGCCAAAAGACATGGCACCAACATCTTACTCGCTCCCTTCCACACACTAACAAACAAACAGTCCCCTGGTAGAAGTAGGCAGTGGTGACATGATGTGACAGGTTTATTAGGCTGCTTTTTTAAATTGCATGTGATGCCACTGCTGGCCCCTGATAATACCATTAGACCATACCAGGTATGTTGGTGTGTTTGTGTGCATGTGAGAGAGGCAGAAATCAAATAATTACTGAATCATTTTGATATTATACTTTTTATCTATATTTTTATAGCTTAAATTGTCACAGGAGGTGTCACAGAAGATTGCTCACTATGTGTGCTTAAAGATGACAAAATTGAACAAATGCGATACTTTAGATGGGTTAAAGTAGCCAATGGATTTAAAAGCCAATAAGGGAACATTTTTTAAACAGCTCATACATCAGTGTCCTGTTACTACATCAACCCAGTTTGACCTGACATTCATAAAATAGAAGCCCAGGAATTGACAAAGGAAAACAGTTTATTATTGCCATGCATCTACAGTATTTCCAGAGGTGTTTTCAAATTTTAAGTTCCATGTTGATGTTTTCATACCTGGCTCTAAAGGTGACAGCATGGTTCTTTTCAATGAAGTTTCAACAGTGCACTCAGCTTTCATCTTTATCTATGGTATATTGTATTATTTTCCTTCATGTGTGCGACTATAGATAGTGGCATATGATACTATTGATTCCGGCATTTGATATCCAGCCTGTGGTGTTAAGGTGTGTTTATTCACAGCCACAACGCTGTTTCTAACTGGGAAGATAGACAAAACAACTACATGTATAACATATTTAGAAGGAACACATCTCAGAAAGTCTGCTTTTGAAATGGGCTTGCCTATTGCATATTCTCAACACATTTTCATACTTTACTGTTAACATTTCCTATTTGCACAGTCTCAATTGAACTAACCAAGGAGCTTGTCCATGCAGCATATTAATAACTGGCTTTGTTCACTGTGAGGAACACGCTCGACATGTGAGATGAGTTTGTGAGACCACAAACCAAAGCTCAACTACTGAGTTAAAAAAAAAAAAAAATTATAGCCCTGAATCCCAGATTTGGATAGCAAATAGCACACATCTTTTAGCAACCACTTCTGTGTATATAGTCATCTGATATCAGCTAATTATACATAATATCTCAAGACTAAATATAGATCAAGCTATTCAGCCTTTCAATTTATGATTTACAAGAGCAGATGAACACACTGGTGACATTAATGTTGAAACATCAGTAGGGATTACTGTTAGATTATATAACAAGGTTATTATGTTGTGACTTAGCTCTTGTTACCATAGAAACAGCTATGTAACAGGACATGTGAGATGATTTACCCAAGTACCATTTCCCAGAGGTGATCTCTCATACTGTGTGTGTGTGTGTGCGCGTGCGTGTGTGTGTGCATGTGGGTTTACCCTCACATCCTCATCAAGATTACCTGCTTATAGAGTTTAATTTATGCTCTTCACCAGAAGATCTTTAATCCCTACTCTTTTTTGGTGTGAATTTATACAACCTCTGTCTCCCTTGTTCAGTTTATCTCATCACTTGGAATACATCGCCATATATCTTTACTTCCTTTGACTGTCACCATATCTCTCATTCATCGTCTCTGCCTCATGTCAGCTCCTGTGTCTGGTTCATGCTCTGCCAGACAAAAGCAAGACACCTTCTCCACTATGAGGGTGTGTTTGTGTGTGTGTGCATGTCCATTTCCCAGTGTCTGTGCTTCCCTGTGTGTGGTGGAGTGACAAAAGGTGACAGTGAGCAATGGTCCTGACTTAAAAGTGGGTGTGCAGCTGCTGTGTGTGTGCTTTTGGATGTGTGTTGGGGTTAGGTAGATTGGTTTGTGTGTGTGGGTGTGTGTGTCTGTCTTCACAGTATGACGGTGACAGTTGAGAGGGAACTGGGATGTGCAGCATTCTGTTCCATCCTGATGCCCCTGTCACTTCTTGGCCTTGTTCCCTTCCCTCAACTTCCCTTAGCACCCACCAAGAGGTGAAGGTGAGGGGTGAAGCCAGTCGCCCATACACAAGGGGTGGCCATCCTCCCCTGGGCACAGACATCAGAGCAATGCCACAGATCCGAGAATCTCAAGATCAAAGAAACAACTGAATGCATTTAACTCAGAGCTGATCAAGTCATCTTTAGGACTATATCAAATTGAGTACCACTTCTTGAATGTTGAGCTGATCAGTGCATTAAGAAATGGTTGCAACAAATTTAAAATAGCTGATGTTATGATACAAGGACTCTAAAGTCTAAGACTTTGTAGCCATTTACCTTCATTGGAATCTTATCAATGACTGGATATGTTCATAGGGTCTAACTGTTCAGAAGATGAATTTTATACAGGCTACATTTTCATTCAGTTAGCTTCTAGCTGTACAAAATAAACTTGCAAGTACATACACAAAATATATATACCTCAAAGGCATAATCAAAAAGTTCTGTGAACTCTGAGACGACCAGAATGGGACTTCTAAAAAAAAAAAAAAAAAAAAATAGAATACTAAGGAA
>VUQS01075779.1:0-12667 GCA_015108495.1 Heterochromis multidens
ATTTGTGGATAATGGCTCTTACCGTGGTTTACTGGAGTCCCAAAGCCTTAGAAATGGCTTTGTAACCCTTTCCAGACTGATAGATGTCAATGACTTTGTTTCTCAGCTGTTTCTTCAGATCGTGACATGATGTGTTGCTTTTTGAGATCTTTTAGCCTACTTCACTTTGTCAGACAGGTTCTGTTTAAGTGATTTCTTGATTCAGCAGGTCTGGCAGTAATCAGGCCTGGGTGTGGCTAGTGAAACTGAACTCAGCTTTCCAAAAAATGTGGTTAATCACAGTTAGTTGATGATTTAACAAGAGGGGGCAATTACTTTTTCACACAGGGCCAGGTAGGTTTGGATAACTTTTTTCCTTTAATAAATGAGATCATCATTTCAAAACTGCATTTTGTATTTACTCAGGTTATCTTTGTCTAATGTTTGTGAAATGCATAATGTCTCCGTCACAGCAAAGAAAAAAATAGGATAGCAACCTCCTTATGACTAGGAAAAATCAGCGATTGCATTGAATTTTTTTGCATTTGACAACCGATTTCAAGTAGCTGCAAGGTAATTACACAGGTTGCCTGGTGAGAGGCAACCTGTCTCCAATCACAGTCCGACTCAGACTGACTGCAGTCAGTGTCAGGCAGATTGGTGAAGGTTTGCAAATAACTGTTGTCTAATTTATAGACACAGATTGCCAACACGTTGCAATCAGTCTGAGTTGGTCTGTATTGATGATTGCAACTCATCTGTGACGTGTCTCTTTGCAATGGGGAACTCAACTTAACTGGTTGCCAGCTGGTTGTATTCTGGTTATATTCCTATATAAAAGCAAGGTTTCCAAGTGCCTGTCATTTTGCAGTTAAATCACTGTCCTGCAGCAACTACATCACTATTTGTGGATGGATTTCTGAATTTCTGTTTCAAATCTATGAGGTTCTGGTTGGACTGATTGAAGTAGTTACTGTGAATTTCTGTGTATGGGAATAGATTTGCAACAGAATTCAACAGAGTTATGATTTTTGCCAATTTAATAATTCAATCGCCTGGTCTCTGAAGTAACTATTTTAAAAGCAACAAGATCACAATTTCATTGCACATGGTCCCAATAATTTTGGGTGTCCTGTGGTCTCCAACCACTGTTCTCCCTAGTATTAAGGCAAGTGTGAAGTACTGAGAGACACACCACACTTTGTTTATGATGAAATTGTATATACTGGATTTTGGCATGATTATATGACAAGCCAGATGAGCTTTGGCCAGCTGGTTATACCAGCTGTCTGACTGATTTTATGATGTTCTGTAAGAAGTAGTTGTCTGGAATAACTGGAAACTGAACAGTATCAACCAGAAAAAAGAGGTTCACTTTATTCACTAAATCAATACATGTGGAATTTAATTTCAGTTTGTCATCCGCTTGCCATCTTTTTGTTTACTTTTATTCATTTTTAGTGTTCTAATAAATCCTAATACATAATGTTCTTATTGTTCTTCATCAGCTTGTTTCTGCTGAAAGGGGGGCTTCTTTGCCCCAGTATACCTTATTTGTTCAGTGAAAGCTCACGGCTGTCAGTAGTATAACTGAGTAGTATAAAGGACTATTAGGTTATTTTTTTTTTTTTAATTTTTTAATAAATTGGGTAAAATGAAATCATATGAGCCCCCATTTGACTTTAATAGATTAGTCTTATGTCAGTGAGTCAGTAATTTTGTGACGATCACTGGAGCTAATTAGATTGGCATTACAGTCACATCTCTGTGGTGTATGTGTAGAGTTGAGGGAATTGTAGATACAAACTATCATTTTGGTCGGCTTTGCCCTTTTAAAGGCAATTTTGGTTAAATTTATTTTAAACATTATGTGGTGGCTAATTTTTATATGTGTGCATGCACCATGCATTATTGTAAATAAGGAAAACGGTGTCCTGGCCAGGCCCTCCTGTCCCTCCTCTCCTGGGCTCAGGTTGCAGCTCCCAGATGGTTCCTTAATCTGTGGGTCCCGCTCAGGTCAGCTCCAGCAGAGCCAGGTAACACGAGCCAAACTCATAACTCAACCATCCTCCAAAATGCATCCATGGAGACCGAAACAGATGACTTTAATGTCTCCACTTCTTCTGAAAACAAAGCCACAAGGAGCTCAGTGAGCTATGATCGAGGGGTAGCCTAACTGAAATTCATTATATACAAGACCTGCAGCTGAGAGCTGAAATCCTTCTCCCTGTGCACTTTTGATAACAAAGTATCTTACGTGGCCATAGTGGAAAAGAGCTTGAACTTGATAGCAGTCAATTTACCCAAGACCCCATGTGGTGTTAAGAAACACCTAATTTTCCATTCACTGCTGGCATTTTTTTTTTTTTTTTATCTGTCTTGTATAATGTATAGGTGTATAGAGCTTGCACTGCTTTTCATGGCAGGACCAAACCGCACTGAAACCCTGCGTGTCAAAGTCATCTGAAGAAATTACAGCACACTCCGAAGGGTTTGATCATCAGCCAGATAAAGAACTGCTTGATGGACTGGGTTACCCCCCTGTCTAACCTTGGAAGAGAACAACCACAGCAGGTCCTGAGCCTGGACTGTGATAAAATGCCTCCCTCTTGGAGTTCTCCCGTCTCCTCATGTATGATGTCTAATAATTTCCATGCTCGGATATCAGTTGACTTGACAGGATTTGGACGTATTTCTGCAGCCAAGCTACAGCTGGAAAGCTTTTCCAGGCCATCCTGTAGGGTGTGAATGAGCAGCTGACCCACAATGTCACATTCCAGCTTAAGTGTTTTGAAATTAGCCCCTGAAATTAAGGACTGTTGAGTCTGTCTAAATCTTTAGAATCTGTGTCTTTGATCTCCTTTATCCTATCTGTTAGTGAATTTGACTTGAATGTCTTATTGTTAGACTTTTTTTTTTTTAATACCATTTTTACTTTTGATGTGTTTAGTGCTGGCACTTTTTTCTATATAAGGGTTTGAGTTACTCTGCCAGGAGTATTGGTGATTCAAGCAGGATTATTAGTGTTTTTTCCATGAGTGCAACATATGTACCTTCACTTTTTAAAAAATAAATAGATCCTTTTTTCCTCTTAGCCTCCCTCTGGACGCTATAAAACACCTCTTAAGATAAAATTTTAGTGCACAGGGTATGCTTTCACCAACATAGACTATAAATGTGTGTTAGTGGTGTAAGAACAGGGTCTTGTTGTTTAGAAACTGCCTCAAAATTTTTGGAACTTTTACACTTGCTTTATGAGTAGTGTACAGTCTTAATAAATTGGCGGGGGAAACTACCCTAAATGCATTGTGAAGAGTAGTGGGGGCTGATGTTTATAAGAAGGTGCAGACGTTTGTGCTTGTCAACATGTGTTTTCTTTTTTTGCACTGATCCTCAAAGGATTCCAGTGATCTTAATGAAACCAATTTTCATATAAAGACGCCTTTTAGCTTTGGCTCCTTGCATGAAGGCAGTAGCATTTAGGATGCAGCCACTGCGAGGAGACCTGGCCTTTGAAGTAGCCTCTGGTTATTTTTCTGCTTGACAGATCAGAGCAACTGTGCAGAAATCAAAAGGGAAGTGCCCTGCTGCCGCAGGTAAATGGTAACTCAGGACTGAGACAGCATTTTGAAAGCTAATATGGCTACTGCTGAGTTAGGGCCATCTGGACAATTTGCCCTCTATCCAAATTGTTAAAAATGTGATGTCTTATATAGTGAGATTGTGTGTTGTACTTGTGAGAAGATTTGTGCCAGAGGTATATTGAATGACTCATCAGAAATACTGCTGCACAACTCAGAGCATGGTTTGGTAATGGTGAGGTGTTGACCAAAGCCATTCAGGCATGTCTAACCAATCTCCACTTCAATAGGATGAATGCAGGGGTGTGGACAAGTTCAGAAAATTCTTGGGACTCTAAAGATCCTACATTGCACCTGGTGAAGGTCATTTAGCCCACTGGAACAGTAGGTATTGAGGGATGAGACACGGTCAATTTAGCTAAGTGAGATGCACTTCCCCATCACGGGCTATCTGTTCTCTTAACCGTGGCAGTGGAAGGGAGGAGGGCAAAGTTTCCACAACACTCGCAATTCATTTTTCAATACCCCCTGGAGGTTTCAAAACAAGCTCTGGGGTTAAGAACAAAATCACTTAGAGCTGTTACACTGCAATGGAAGCCTAGTCAAGTCTGCTTCTCATTGGAAAGGATCATGGATGATGGAGAGGGCTTACCAGGAAGGCTTAGAGTTGCAAACAATCAATGCCACATTGGTGCTCGACCCCCACTAAGATCACAGATGCCATGCAGACACACAAACTAAACTAGATCATACATATAAGGAGAATATAATGTTATATATATGAAAATTATGATAAATGATCCTGAGCATTTTATGCATTTTATAGTGTGCCCTTTTTTTGCCCACGTCTCTAATTTTGATGAGATACTGGTTATCTAGTTGACCACATATTGCAGTGCAGAAGTAGGGTCTGTAATGGCTTTTGTATGTAACCTCAGATCAAGAAAACTTTTTTTTAAAAATATAACATGCAACATAGAAGTAAAGGATTCTAAATTATTTGAGGTTTGACATTTGCATATGTACAGTATCTATAAGTAAGTAGTGGCAGTTAGTTGTCCTTCACCATTTGCACATTGTTATGCAAGTGTTTCTGTGCATCTGCTGGCACCTCAGTCCTCATAAACTGTTGTGAAATAGCTGGTGATATCCCCTTCACTTTACTTTAATTGAGATCAGTGCACAGTCACACACATACATACTATGCGTGTCTGTCGGGTCTATCCATGAAAAGGCTGCAAAGTCACAAGCCACATACAGAAACCATTGTACTGCTGCATATGCTTTGTATAACCATCAATGAAAAATAATTTGTTTGGTGTTTTCTGTCTTTCTGAAATCTTTCATTTATGTATCCTGAGACTGCAAATGTTTAAAAAAAAAATATATGGCCATTTTTTGTGGTTTGCTATATAGATTGTCATTATATAGTGTTGTTCCTTTGCCAGGTTGTTTTTCTAGACCAGTGGTGGAGAAGATTTAGTTTTGTTTCAAAACGACAGCTTGCGGCTCTGCTGGGCTCAGGGAAACTGGGAGGTCCCGGAGGAAAAGAAAGGAGTTAGAGAAGGATGTGTGTAAAGGTTGATTTATCTGCAGTCTGAGCTTAACCTGAGCTTCCCTTTAGCCACAAACCTCTCAATTCCCAGGCTTAAGCCCCAGAAAACACCAGCTAGCCAGGGAGGCTGAGATGAAAAAATATGTTTAGAGTTTCTCAGAAACCTTCATATCTGATGTGTAACCACTCTCAGTGGAAAAAGACAACTACATTGTTTTTTACTTATAACAATAACATTTCTGGCCTCTTTCGCTATAAAAATGACAAAGATTGTACTGTTATCAGCAAATACTCTCTTCCCAGGACTGTGTACAGATCTGTGATATGTAATAGATAACTTTATAGCACCTTTATTGTTTGAGAAAAGGGTTGCTTTAGGGTTTGGTTGAAGCAGCACTGAGGGCTGATATCTGATAATCTTCTCCTATCCAGTGGATGGCCAGAACAAACTTGCCAATAATGACTGGTATGTGTTTAAGAGCTGATGCTGATATTAGAAAAAAAAAAAAAAAGAAGAGCCTGCTCTTGATTGGCTCTGCAGCACATTTGAAGTAACTGCCTGATCTTTTTTTTCCCCCCATTGATGAGGCTCTTTTTGTATTGCTGAATGTAAATGTAATGTTCCTAACATTAACAGGAAGTGGGGCTTTCATACTTATACTCAGAGCTGATGCAAAACATATATTTGTCACCCTTGGGGAGTAAACTTTTTAGCAAATAACCACATTTTCCCTGAAGTTTTTGTGTGTAGCCTCACTGTGTGTTTTTATGATTGGAACGGAGTAAGTCCTTTAACTGTATTGCAGTGCCTGAAAGTGGAAGAAACATGAGATGGTTTTGTAATTAAACAAAAATTGAGAGAGCACTTGCAAATAAAAATTGATGGTTACCTTAAATACACAAAGTCCTTTGGTTTTGGCAGATGTGTTTTTGGAGATTTGCGGCTTGGTTTCTTTGTTCTTGTTAAAGGCCAGTTTTGGCTCGCTGTATACTATTTCATCTCAAACACACTTCCAGCATGGATATTTGCAGCTCCTACTTATAGACAGAGACAGAAGTTGACTCTCCCTTGTGTCTCTGTGTGTGTGAGTCTGAGTGAGAGAGTGTGAGTGGTTTGAGCAAACCCAACTTAGCTCTGTCTGAACAAGGTAGGATAAAGGCTCATACATTTTAATAAATTGCCCCATGTCAAGGAAGAAGGAGCAAACACAATGCCACTGGGGGGAAAGCTATTTGGTAAAAAGAATCGGCTTCAGAAGCACAGTGCTTCATGTGTTTGTGTATGCAGAACTAGATTTTGGAGGCAGAGGGGTGCCAAGTTAGCTTTCCAGCCCCCAGATGGAGGTGAAGAATAGATATTTTACATTTGGTGCCCTTATTTAATACATTTGAGTGAACATCTTTGCTGATTTATTTAGAAGCAACACATATAAATGTAAAACCACTGATCAAAATTACATTTTATAGGTAGACTTTAAGAAAAGATTTAAATGAAATGATAAACTTGCCCCTCATTGACTTCCTCTGCTATAACAGATTGCAGTATACCTGCCTGCTGCATTTGCCTCCACCTTATTTATGCTGAAGAGGACTCTTTCAGATGAGGGATTAAGTGAGAATCCATGACTAAAGTGTCATGCTATTCTAATCCTAGACCTCTCTGACTCCTCCAACTCAGGTCAAATGTCACGTGCCCTACCCAACACACTGACTTAATAAAATGTACTCAGTGTCAGTCTATCTGAAAGCAACAATGCCATGGTTAGGTGAAACAACATATTGTCAAAGTCTTTATGTGGAACATTAAGTAATACCGCAATGCCGCTACATTGTTTGGGGATTATCACTGATTGTGGGTCTTATTTGTTCTATTTATAGCTGTAAATAGTGGCATTTCTGCCCCTTTCCAGATGGCTTTCATGGCTAAGACTTGCATGCCCTTGACAATTGACTCCAAAAGTTTGGCTTGTGTACAGCTCACTGGCACCACACACACATCTCAGCCAAGTGCTCTATTTGCCTGCTGTGTGCCTGTGAATAATTTGGACTACAGCGATCTTGTCAGTCAAATGCAGTGCAAAAGGGCCCAGTTTTAGGTGTTTTATATTCTGGGATATATTTATGAAGTCCTAATTGCAGTAGAAAAGACGTTCAAGTGAAAGCCATTTGACTTCCTGTTGATCCAGATTTCTACTTTTGCAGGGCCAGAAGCACAGTTTTCTTTGACTTGGATATTAAACTTGAGGTTGTGATTTCTATTTGGCTGGTGACCTGAGAGGACCAACTTGCTGTTTGACATGAAACACTATTGTGTAATGTCATAAGCTAAGATGCCAAGAACATAGGGTTCATATGGCAAACTCGATGTGTTGTGGAAAGTGCAGAGAATGCACTTTATAGGCAATTTCTGTCACACTTTTTGACTCTGCATATTTGTGGTTGAGCTGAGTTACTGTTTCTCCGTAATGGGATTTACGGAGAAACAGAATGATTTAACCTGATTTGTCAATTAGCTTGCAGCATTTGGCTGGAATACATCTGCTTACAAAAGGCTTTAAAAGGCTTGATCTTTTTAGCAGCCCATGATCCCACTTTACCTGGGTTACACCTAAGTTGTTTAAGGCTGTCATCTCGCTAAGCCCCACTTGCCCCGTCAGTTATCTGTTTTAGGCTTCCAGTGCAGTGGAATAGATTACATGGAGAAAAAACAAAGCATGACGACCAATAACATGTTTTCACATGATGCAGAATACTGATCTAGAATGATAGAAAAGGGTAAATAGGTGGCTGGGTACTACAGTTGACTGCAATAGAAGCAAAATGTAAAGGTTTTCTTATTTTATTAGTGATAACTTGCATTTTTTTGAATAAAGTATTAGATTAGAATACTTGTCTTTATTGCTAGCTGTAAACCTTCTGAGATCCTGTCATTGTCTAAATGTACCTGTGCAGACAAGTGCTGAAAACTTCTCCACAGCTGCTAGGTTTGTATTTTTTTTTTTTATCCCTAAAGCATGTTTATGTAAGCTATAGGCTATAATATTTATGACTATTTTAATGCCGTAAGCAGATGTTTTGATTTCACCATGAGCTCAAGTGTAGTACAGTAATTGGCAAGGGGCCCATAAAGCCTTCATGTTAACCCCTTTCTTTCTTATGTGTGTGGTTTCAACATGTCTAACACTATTACCATATAACAGAGGATGTTATTTTTCCAGTTTTTCAGGAACTCAAACTGACCCTCATTGAGTTCAGCATATTTTTTTTTTAATTATTTTTGCAAAAATAGATTTAGTGATGCATAAGAAGCCAGGCATGTACCTCCAACTAACGTTATTCATTCAACAACTCAGTCATGAAAGTCTTCAATGATTCAGCTACATTTGTACTCTAGATACCTTGGCCATCTGGACAGGAAATGAAGAACGGGGAATTAAGTGGGGATCTTTTTAGGATATGAAAGCTTGAAAAAGAAAGCCGAGCACCCCTTTTCACAGTTAAAGCTTGGCTTAGACAGATTGAGGCCGTTTCCCTTTTCTTTTACCTTCCTTACTACTTTCCTTATTTTTCATTTGCTCCTTCCTTCCTGTCTTTATTCAAAGGCTGAAAAAAACTGTCACTGTCTGAACAAAGTAGTTTGCAGTTGTCATATATAAATGAAGGCTGACTTAAAGATTTTAAAAAATTAGTCAATGCTTGAGATCTTCTTTTTTGCACATACATAGAACAAATCGGGTTTCCAGTATGGATCAAAATACACAGTCCAAAACCAGTGGGTGACGTCACGGTGGCTGTGTCCAATTTTTATACTGTATGGTTTTACCCTATAGTATATATGCTCCTGCAGACTTAGCTTGTGCTAGAAAGGGGAAAATGCAGATGAGATTTTAAATTTTGATTTAATTTAGAAAGCCTTTGTGAAAACTTTGATCTGTGCGTATCTTTTAAATGATCACTAACCCATCAGATATATTGAAAATAATTTGAAGAGGTTAAAATATTAGCTCAAAGGGCTACTATGCCCATTTTCTCCTTTTTGGGCTAGCCATGGTATCTGAGATTCCTTGCCCCTAGAGGGAAGATAATCACTTACAAGAAAGATGTTCTGAATTCCTTTATAGTTTTTCTCTCTTTCAATGTCCCTCTGAATCTGCTCGATTTCCATCTTATTTTTGCAAGAATATTAACAATCAATAATGGGTATCCGAAAGTTAATGATATGTGGTCTAACTTGCTTTGTCCAACAAATGAAGATTTCCATTCTCTTATTTCTCTTCATCTTGTCATTGTTCTCTTTCTGAATATGGGGCCAGCTGTAGAACACTGCACAGTGAAGGAGCCCCTCCACTCTTATGCATATTCAAGCACGCGTGCGTGCACTCACACACTGTGAAAGACAAGTTGGCTCTTGGTCAAGGGATAAAAACTAGTCCTGGACAAGAAAGCTGATCGTCAGCCAAGCAGGACAGTTACAAAGTGGAGCACGGGAGGCCCCACCATGTTTGCAGAGATCTAAAGCCTCTTTTTCTAAGGCTTTGTTTGCGTTTTGTTCGGTGCAGCAGCTGAACAGTACACAGAAAAGTCTTTTCTTACCCTTTCCTCTGTCCATACCCTTTTAACTTTTCACTTTCTCTGACTCGGCTTCTTTCTGACAGTCGATTCAGTTCCTGTGTACTAAAGGAAATTATGTGCTTAATTGGATTATTGGGAGTTTTCTTCAAATGAGTGCTCACCCACCCACACAGCTCCAGACTCTTCTGAATTCTCCTTTGCTATGGGCTGTCTGGAGGAGAAAAAAAAAGTACCAGACTCCATAGTCTGCAAGATGAGAGTGAAATGGAAACCCTGTGCCTGTGTCACAATTTACTGTTAAGTTAGATTTAAAATACATGTATAAGAAGTTATAATAAATATAAATAAATATTCATGATTCGTGCTGCACTTTGTCTGCCTCACTTATGCATATACTCATAGTAAAAAAACAAAAGAACAAACATTACTGTACATGCTTTTGCCTACATGAAAGCAGGTCTAGCTGTCAGACATCTCTGCTGGCCATCACCTTCAACGTGTGGCTCGGCCCAGTTTTATAGAGGCACAATAGTGTCCAAGTGCACGCAGGCATCACTGGAATTTGCACCTGTTTGAGACCTAGCTTCTTTTGGGCTTCTTTCCTGAAAGCTGGCTCCTGTTGTGAAATATACATTCTTTATAAACCTAGGGGCTAAGCTCTGAACTGATATATAGAAATGTTTAAATAAATCTTAAAAGGAGCAGAATGGTCAAAAACAATAAATGGGTACAGGGCAGAGTGTATTATGAAAAGACCCAGGAGTATAAAAGAAGCTGGATGAGGAAGCTTAGTAAAGGGGAGGGCCCTGCTGTTGTACCTATTCTCTTACAAATGATCTCTTACGCTGTGTGGCCCTGCAGCGGGTCATAAACATCCCAGTGGTTGAGCCGTTCATGTTACTGATTTTCTCCTAGCGAGAGGAAGCAGAGTCCAGGGGCACAGATTAAAAGGCTTCTCTTCCCACCC
The DNA here is from genome assembly GCA_015108495.1 of Heterochromis multidens. Taxonomy (NCBI): domain Eukaryota; kingdom Metazoa; phylum Chordata; class Actinopteri; order Cichliformes; family Cichlidae; genus Heterochromis; species Heterochromis multidens. The sequence goes on from VUQS01075779.1 coordinate 10,655, forward strand.
GCGTGCGAATCACAAATCACACAGAGCCTTCCCCTTTCTCAGGAACCCAACAAACACCCTGTTAAAAGCCACAGCCACATCCCCGTATTTTTTCATCTTACTGGCCCCCAGAAAGCATAGTTTGTATTCTAATTCAGCTAGCATGTGTACCAAGTTTGCCATGTGGACAGCAGTGCTGCAGTGGATGTCTTTTGGCTTGTCAGTTTGCCTCTTTGTCAGGCATTTTTCTTGCTCAGTGCATTTAGTTTGGCGATTTCAGAGTATCATTCATGGCGCTGTGTTGCACTACAGTATGCTCTAACCTGTTCTGCCTCGTTCTTGCCACATTCTGCTGACAAATGAAAATTCTGTCCTTATTGTGGCCTGGGGTGAGTTAAGGCCTCTGAGGGGATAATTGAACAGCCTATCTGGCTAACGCAAATCCTAATTCTTCCTCTCAACAGGCTGCTGGCGGCATGCTTTATGGGATTATTTTCAACCAGGCATTTTGAATGTTGTAGCATACATGGCCCTTCCTTTCCACGTAGCGCTTTCTCCCTTTCTCCTTGTTCTTTCCTTTCACCTTCTCGCCTGAGAGGATTAGTAAGTCAGGCTTCCGGAAATGGAGCACCACTCTGTGAAGATGAGACTTCCAAAAGTGCCTTAATGACATGAAGAAGCTGAACGTTAAAACAACAGTTACTCCTTTCTCTGTGTCTTTCAGGGGTCGTTTTTAGAAGTTAACAAAGAGGGAATATCAGTGTAAACAAACACACTTGGAGCAAATTTTTCTGTGACCCAAGAGACTGTTTGGAGTCTGTGGAGTATGGGGGTATGAGGGGAAATGATTATTTGTTGAATGCATTATTGTTTAGTGGTGTGGAGACTGTTTATTTGTGGCTACAGAGGAACTCTTGAGAGAGAGGTCAACGATATGCTTTACCAAAACATTTTTTTCCTTTATCTCTGATAAATCTCTTTATGGACAAAAAGCATTCTTTGCTGAGAGTAAAAAATATCAATGTCCTATTGACAGTTCCAGCAAAAGGGTTCAAATTCAGGTTGGGCTTACTGAGAAGAAATACTCTTTGAACAGACGTAGTTCTTGTTCAAAACCGCAACCCCTCTTTTCAGTCAGAGAACCTTCTGGGTTAAGTTCTGCTAATATCGACAGAATTAAATGAACTTGTTTAACTAATGATTTGAACAGCCTAACTAAAAGTTAGTAAAAGAACATTTAGTTCTTTTAAAGCCAGCATTGCATTAAGAGCCACTGATATCAGAAAATCAAACCCATAACATGAACAAGCAGAAGAGAGTAGGATATTTTAAGAAGAAGGAAAAATCAAAATGAGCTGTCCCCTCTGGGGTACATATCTTTGTCTCTGCAGAATCCCCTAGTTGAGGGGGATCCTGGGTCCCATTCCAGATCTAAATCTGTTGCATTATTTCATAAGAAATATTGAAAATGACATGGTTGGCTAAATGACACTATATAAAAGGTGTTCTGGTTGGTTATTTAACAAGCCTATTTATATTATGCTATATTGCATATCCCGTGTCTGCAAGAGGAAAGGACAAAATATGAGACTGAGAATGTGACAAAATGTATGAATTTTAAAAAAAAATCCCAAACTTGTGTAGTTGGAATGCATAATTATTTTCTACTATTGACATATCCAGGTGAATACTCCTTGATAATGTTTGTCTCACTTTACACACTTTGCTGAAAAAATAAAAATAAAATAAAGTTAAGTGGAATTGCTTGTCAAAATCCCTCAGGCTTTGCCTGTGAAACCTGGTGACTACATGATAGCCATTGTCTTAGCTGTCAGAATGTCTTTCATCTTACTTGGACCCAGGGAGATTGATCAGTATCTCTTCTCTGTATCTCATGGTTTACAGCACTGGTTCCCAGCCATTTACTGAACCTTAAGGCTATCCCAAATACATTTCCGTCATCCTGTGGTTCACCAGATCAGGACTGTGATAATATTGATTTGTCTTGCTATCTGTTCCTTGCTTTCTAGAATC
>VUQS01075780.1:0-11914 GCA_015108495.1 Heterochromis multidens
AAAAAGAGGGAAAAAGGGGGGGGGGGGGCTAAAATGGCTTGTGTCAGACAGGTGATGAACTAAGGGCCTGAAGAAAGGTCCAGTATAGGACAAATATGGATTATTTTAAACTGTGAATCATGCGAAGCTACTCTAGAAGAGTCCAGGAGTAAAAATATGCAGCTAGTAAAAAAAGCATAATAGCCCCCATTTAAATTATAGTCACACTAATATACTGGAATATTACATTAAACAAGATTATATAACTAAGAAATTCTTATCAAGCCAAAGAAAAATATCACAGAACACATATTATCCATCCCACTGTACTGTATCAAAACTTAGAAGTTAAACTCCAAACAAGTAAAAATATTTATTCTTATCTTTATTGTATAAAAACAAAAACAAAAAAAGTACAAAATTCATATAGAAATTTCACAATAGAAAAAGTTGAAAACAGCAAATACAAAATGCAGGTGACTGCCTGACCGACACGGAGCTTTGCTGGTAGGAAGGAGGCGAACGCTGAACCAGGAGAAACATCAGCTGTGAGCTCTCAGTTCTGCAGCTCTGATGACAGCAAAAAAACGTCTAAAAGCATTGCGAGCAAAAGGCTGGACAAATATAAATGTACAGGCAGTGAATGAGAGTCTACCAAACAAGCAGTATCCTCTCTGTTCAGCCCAGTGTCAGCTGAACATCTACAGGCTGTGGTATCATTACGACTTTATACACAAAGGCTTTCAAAAATCTTCAAAACAAGGCCCTGTGCTAAAAACATATAAAACGGTATAGCTAAGGCCAAGTGAGAGCGGTGTTTCAAAGAGGCTGATAAGGGCCCACATTTCCTGAAATAAAATTAAAAACACTCTAATAAGTGGGCACTTTAATCCAGAGTACGTTACAGTACATACATCTGTATTTTGAGCATGTGTAGCACTGTCAGCACTACAGCTGTCAAATAAAAACACAGTTTTGGAAATAAATTTACAAAGAAAAACTGTGCTGACGTTTCAGCGGCTGTTCAGTTCAGTCCAGTCGTTTTAAGCTTTTAAACAAACACTTTGAGTATTGCTATGAGCCTGTGACGCCTGATTTCTTCTTCTTTGTGCTTTAAAAGAGGCTAAAGGGAGACTTTTGGTACCTTTTTCCATCTCATTATATACACAAATGTGGCTTTCACATGGTTCAGTAATGCTCCTCACATCTCATTTTTCACATTTGCTTCATGGCCAAAGACAGCAGACAACAGAATGTGAGTGAGGCTGTTTGTAATGCTTTAAAATGTAGTACCGCTGTGAGTGTTTCTGTATGAATGAGTGTGTTTTCATCGTGGAAAATACACTTTCTAAATCAGCTTTTAACTGTTACAACTCAAGTAGAGCTTAAATTATAGTTTTGATCAGGAATGTAAGGGAAAAAAATAACATTAACATAAAAAATATAAAAAATAAAAACCAAAAACATGCTACAGATAGGCTACTTTCCAAAATAAATTACGCTCTAAATACGAGCAGTCAACTTTCCCCCCTTTAAACTACAATGAAAATAATCCCACAACCAAAGGGCTTACCTGACAAACATCATCGAATACTTTTCAACAAATCATATATTTCTCTTCAGCTGACATTATATCTTCCCAAATCCACTGGATTTAAATTCACAATTGCTCTACAGTTACAAAAAAACATCTTCCAAATGCAGCAAACTCTCCACCAAAGTCCATCAAAACTTTTGGATTGGGTTAAGATTCATCTTCCAAAAGAATATTTACAGTTGATCAAGTAACTATGAACACTGTCAACACAGGCGAGCGAGCGAGTGAAGCTGGAACATTTGAATGTAATGCAAATGCTTGAATCCAGTGACTGCAAACAAGCCACTCAAACATTAAGTGTGTTTTCTTCAATGTGTGTGTGTGTGTATGTGTGTGTGTATGTGTGTGTGTGGGGCTGATTGTCCTTGTGGTGGAGATTAAACCTCAACAGAGCGCCAAGCAGAAAGGCACATTGTACACTGACATGAAGCAGATTGAGAGAAAGGTTGAGTCTGTGCTTCGCTCCGTAGTGGAATAACACCCGACTTTTTTTTTTTCCCTGCGATGCAACCACAGCATCCAGTTTCACAGTTTATAAGAAGAGGGACACAGGTTGCACAATAAAGACACAACGGCAACACCCACACATCAGACGAGGGTCAAATCATGGCTGTGATAGTCCTCTAATTCTGAATGCCACAGCAGAAAAAGAAAATAAAGGGTTTTTTTTTACATTTTCAGAGGGAAGAACTGAAGAGACGCCATCTATCTGAACAGACATTATGCATCCTCCAGCTGATATTCAAGCTAAATGAAAAGATTTCACATCCTAATTTTAAAATATCAGTGGCATTTCTGTACTTTTTAACCCTGTCAGTGCATCAGAAATCCCAAATTCTGATAGCACAGGGTTAGAATTAGGGGTTAGGTTTAGAGGTTCAGACCTCTTATGGTTACAGTGGATTTAAACTTTTTGTAAAGACCTCTCGGCTTCTGTTTGACCGACATCTTCCATGTGCGCACACACATACACACACACACACTCCGACTCACACCTGCTACATAAAGAGCTAACCCCCGAGACACAACAAGGAGGAAAAAAAAAAATTTTTACAAAATATACAGGTCAGTCCGTCAGTGCCGGTCTGTACCAGCAGACGAGCTAACGGACTGACTGACAGGCAGTCAGACAGGCAGGGTCCAGTTTCCACGGGGAGCAGCCCGATCCAGCTGTTGATTTCATCTTCCCAACTCCTCCTTTGTTCAAGCAAATGTTTTCAGTTGCACCTTGAAGTTTGACCGCCGATGAAGAGCAGTGCAGAAACCTGTCCGGGTTGTCTTGTTCACTGCAAGAAGTCCAGAATGTGAAAAAAAGCAAACCCTAACCAGTGGTTACAGGTGAGACAACTGTCTATGTGAGCCTATAGAGAGTGCTGAGAGTCTGGGTGATGAAGCTGAGGAGTCCTCGGCAGATGTCTCTGAAGTCCTGCCAGTGGGGACCAACGTGCTGCAAGAGAGAAAGAAAGACAAGACCAAATGAAGTTCAAATGAAACTCAACAACATTTCATTATTCAACAACTGACCTTTATAGATGCTAAAAAATGTGCATGTATTGACAAAGTGACCCAAAAACAGCTCATAGAAGAGACTTAATCACATGGCTGCAGCTTCATGCAAGTCAATGTTGTCCCCTAATGCCCTTGTTGACGTGTAGGAGGAGCAGCAACAAAGATGTGACTGAAACTATATAAATAATGTCAGGTGATCATTTATAAACTGTCTGAGCTGCTGCATGGGTTGAAGATTATTTAACATCTCAAAAAGACTACAAAGAAAGTAATATCAGGTTCAGACTGCCCGACATCAGCCTGATTATCTGCACGAAGGTCAGCGTGCATCCATGACATGATCATTTTATCTTGCGGGAGAGCGGAGAGCCAACTGTTCAGCTGCAAACCTCCAATAGTAGACCAGGTCAGAGATCGAGAGACTAAGACAGCTCCAACCGTCACAATCTTTGGAAGCCAAAATCATAACTGAACCTAAAATCTAATTATTCACTCAGGCTTGATGTATGATGTGTGCTGTATGGTGGCATTGCTAGGTGGAAACCTAAAATGGTGGAAAAGTTTGTTGAGATATGGCAACAACACCCCCCATCTTTATGATGTTTCCTCCTGAGACTGCAACACCAGAGGAAAAACAGATAAAAGCTGGCACGAAAGAGCAGAAGCACTTCAGCAACCCACCAATCTTACAGGCTCATGCAGAATGGATAACATTTGGCTAGACTCTCATATAGACATAAAAACTGGATATGCTAAACCGCACTTTGTTTTGGTAAAAACTGTAAAACCAGCAAGTTTGTGTTTTTATCTAAAAGAAAATGCTTAGGTGCATAGGTTAACTTAAGCTCAGTGGCCCATCATGTTGGAGAAACCTACAGAAACCGGCTAATAACCTGCAGACGGAGAGCAACATGTAGGTAGCCCTGTCGTGACACGGCTAGAAGAACGCTGTAATCGCCTATTCTAACAAAGTCACTGTGTTATCAGACAAAAACACCATGTAGCAGAGCATAAAGGTGCCATTGTGTCACTCTCAAGAACTGAAGTGACCAGAAAAGGCAAATTATGTCAACCCCACCACTTCAAAGAATAACATATATTGAAGGAAAAAAACATTTTTTATGTCTTGAATGGACAAAAATATTTTTTTCTCTAAATGCAATTTTAAAAAAAAAAAAAGGAAAAAAGAAGCATTTGGATATAGATATTACCACATTGAGTGATAAAATGAGCTTTTTCTTGTTTTTAATTTGTTATTTGTGTTTTTAAAATTTTAAAAGATATTACTGAAAAAGTAGCCAGAAAGAGACAATGGACAGAAAGACTAATAAGCACTCAGCCTGAACACGAGACAAGAGTGTTTCTGTGTCGAGAATGATGAACCTCACGTGGCTGTGGTTAACCCTCCCTGTCTGCTTCCTTTACAACCTCCATCCCTCCTTCCTCCCTTTCCTCAACCCTTTTGTTTCAAAGTGCTCGTTCAGAGAAACTGACTAGATCATAAACAACATGCACTGTTTCCTCAGTTTCCCCTCGAGACTGAAGTATCTCTCACAGTACGAAGACAGACAGAGCAGCAGACAGTTAAATGAGAAGCAAACCCTGAAACCTGCTGCACTTGTCTGCAAAGAGGAGGTGGGGGGCGCTGCTACATCCTCATAAAGTGAGCAACTCATGTCTGAGTGTGAGGCAGGAGAAGGTGACGTCATCTTTGTTTATGTACAAAAGGCGGGATGGCGAGAGAGAGAGAGAGAGAGACAGAGAGAGAGAGAGAGAGAGAGAGAGAGAGAGAGAGAGAGAGAGAGAGAGAGAGAGAGAGGGGAGAGGAGGTCGGAGGGAGGAGGGGGGAGGTCACTGCCGACTCCTCACGCGATGTAGAGCACAGAGGCAGGGTGGGGCAGGAGAGGGAGCAAGATAAAGAAATAATCAAAAGAAGCAGACAGTAGAGGGAGGAGAATACTGTCATTCAAAAGAAAGGAAGAAAGAAACTAAAAAAAAGGAAGGAAAGGAGGATTAAAGAGCATTGCATGTGACCTAATTTCTGAAGGAAAGAGAAGAGAAAGAAGAAAGAGCTAAACAATGCAAATTCTGGAGAAATTTCAGGATTGCTGCTACTGCAGGTCTTAGATTGTTACCTGCTGCTGAAAAGGCTTAAAAAACTAGACACAATGCTTTTATTGTGCTTTTATTCTTCATTTATAACTAGCTTGCGGCTCTTACTGTGAAAATCTGACATAATTATGAGCATCCTAATAACTTTAATTTGGAAAATCCCACAGAATTAAAGCTTCTTGATAACTTCTTATAAGTAACTGAAGGCTTTTATTTTGAAAATCTGATATATTTTAAAGCATTTTTAAAGCGCTGTGCACATATAAAGCAACTTACTTGTCGTGCAGCTGTTGCCTTCTTATTGTTACCATCTAACGTATTTGCCACACCCTCATATATCAATCAACAGTATTCTTTGCTCTTACTGGCAGCTGCTTCAATCACTTGCCTCAAAAGTGAGACACGTTTAACTTAGGACCTGCACCATTCATTATTTTACATCTGCTGTCTTGTAATCGCTGAATATCACTGAATTTCAGCGATGAAATTCAGCGACTGCAGGGTCTCTGGCCGCCACATTGCTGCTAGTCACTTCCTGTGTGTATGCCCCTTCATGGTAAAAAAAAAACAAAAAACAAAAAACTTCAAACAACTAAGGGCTTTTATTTTTAAAATCTGACATCTGACATCGGACTAAATGTCCTGGTAACATCCAGTAACTAACTGTGGTCTTATAAGTCCTTTCCTGTTACATAGATAGAAAACAGATAAATAAGGAACAGAAGAAAACAATGAATAAAAGATGGAGAAAGGAGCGCACACAGTTGTAATTGATCCACTCTCTCACGCTCACAAATATCGATCTCTCTCTGCTCTCATGCACATGTGCAATTACACATGAACTCACATCCATTTATAAGACTGATGATGTGTGTATGTAACAGAGAGACGAGGGGGGGGAGAATCGATGTAACTGCGCTGCTTTCAAGGACAAGAAATCACTTCACACTTACGTCATCATCAACTCAACACTAAAAAAAAAAATCTCTGCAGTGATTTTAGTCGCTAAAACAGCTCAGTGGCTTTAGGGTTAAAGGTTAAAAACTGAACCTATTTATTCCCCATCGCCCTGCTTACCGCTCTGCGGAGAAGTGTGGCGTTCAGTTCATCTCCAATTGCCCTCAGCTGGTTCGCCACTCTCCTGATCTCCAGCTCCTGCACTGCATCTCCCCCAGGGGCTCTGCGGTGAGGTGAAGCCCAGGATGGGTGCTCATTTCGAGGCAGCATGTTAGACTGAGGTCGCCGCCGGCTGGAGGGCTGCTGGTGCTCCTGTCTGCCCGAGTCTGCAGAAGAAAAGGAAACTGGATATAAGACTTTGTCCTTCTTATTTTTACCTTCCTCATGAGCTCTATCTGCCTCTCTCGTGAGAAGAAATGCTCATGTATGAAGGGGCAGAAGCTCCTGCAGAGCCTCTGGTTATGCTTAATTGATTCTCAACAAGCAGCATACATTAATGGCCTCCTTACACACTTGTGCAGACAGGTTAAGTCAGAGGAGATGTGTGCACACACAGTAACAGACACAGAACTCGTCCACAGAGGGCAACCTCATTAAAAACTACATATAGAGGGATCATAATGTTTAAAATTTTGTGATTTCAGTGGGAAAACTGACTGAGGAGGTGGATTTTCTTGACCTCTGAGAGTAAATCATGCTAAAAATAGTTGTTTAGTTTTCTTACACAGGTCTACAAACATACAAATTTCTTAAAGAGCCTGATGGGATGATGGTGATTTATCTTCCTCTTCATGGAACTTGGGAGAGTAATCTCTTAATCTGCTTAATAAGTCTGGAGTAGAGAGGTTTTGTGTGTTTGTTGTGTGTTTACAGACTGTTTTTTGGGGTTTTTTTTTTTGGTTAAGTAGATACCTGAGCCTTCTGTCTGATTCCTCTTTAATGATAAACAGACCTAAATCTTCTTGAGATATTATGAATTTAAGAAAGCTTGGTATATGTAACTCCTATTCTTGCTTTTCATTGACATATTTTTACTTACTTGTGTATTTTCTTTTTTTATTGGCTTAAAATTTTTCTTAAACCCCATTTCATAGTGTGGGGAAAGCATCATAGCCCCACAAGTAATTTAACTACCTCGATCCTTTAATTTTGATCCAAATAAACTAAATAAAAGTTAAACAGTCACTGGCTTGTTTTAATGTTATATTTCAGTCTCTTTGATTTAAATAGTCCTTCTCTTTAAGCTGAGTAGATGCCCTCTCTGACCTCTCTACGGCACACCTTTGGCTCCCCGGCTTGTTTTCTACATCGTCCAATTGCAGCTTTTCTGTGAAACGACCCCTGTCTCCAGCACAACGCCGTGTGCCGGCGGCGCCCCTGGCAACCACAGCATCCGCTTTGCTAGGAGGATTATAACTGATCCTTTAAAGATGCAGGTGACTAGACAGAGAGAGATGGAATGAGACAGCGAGAGATAGAGAGAGGAAGAGAGAAAAGAGAGAGCGGCAGGGAGAAGAAAAAATACACAAACAGGAAAACCCTGGCTTGTTGCCAAGGTAACTCTGAGGCAGCGCTCCTGGAGACATCTGCATGTGATTGGAAGACAGAGCGGGGGGCTAAGCTGTGATAGGGTGACCTAGAGGAAAGGGGGCGGGCCTCGGAATTAACCTGTCCGTTTGATAGGCTGACAGGCTGACAAGGTGACAGAGAGACCCCTTGACCAGTAAAATGTGGGAGCCACTTGAGACAGAAGGGGTGGGCGAGGTGAGGAGGGAGTGGCATTAAAAACCTCAGCAGACTAAACCTAAAGATACACCAACAGGGGAGACAGGAAGCTTAATGGTGAGCTGGATAACTCTACCTACTTCAGCTGTGTTAACATTTCACTAATATCTATAAACTAGGGATGCTACAACCCTCCAAACCCACAGTTCTGTTCATACCTCGGTTCTTTAGAGGGGATGACCAAAAACATTTTAATGACCTTTAAACAGTACAGCTCTCATCAGACTAATGTTAAAAGCAACACACGGGCATCAGATTATGGGAAGATGCCACCGCGATAAGATATTGTGGACATCTATAATGCAGTGTTTGTCTCAGTATCAGAATACCTTTATACACCATTACAGTAAACAGATATCTGCAGATGAACAGAAACAAGGGGCATTATTTTTGGTATAGGTAAGCAGTCCCAGAGAAGAGCAAAAGAGGGAACATATTGGTTGGCTATCAAGTTGGTTAAATTTCCACTGACTGTGCTGGAAGCTCTGAAACATTGTTCCCTTAACAAATAACTCCAACAAACAGATAACCAACCGACTGACTAAGCAAATGTAATGCAAATGAACCCACGAATGACGTAACAGCAAAGGAGCGAAGTGAACGACAAAGTAAACTATCTTATCTTGATGACATGCTGCGAGCTTTGGAGCAATTAAATGACTGATGAGTAAGCCATTTTAAGACATGCACTGCAGCCATAAACTTTCTAGACATCACCTGAAAGACGAGCATGCGAGAGTATAAGTATCTGACACATTAGCCGGTCTTTAACCTGCTAGCTTCCTAGTTTAAAATAAAAAAACAAATCTGTGTAATGTTTGATTGTGGTGATGTGTGAATAGCAGCCATCCAGGTGACTCCCTCACCTAAACTTCCTTCAGTGTCAACCCGTCTGAACGGGACTATTTCCTGCTGTAAAGTGTCCTGATCGGATCCTCTGGAAATCATTCAAAGTTCATGTGTGAAAACAGTCTGACTCTCTCGTTTATTCAATAATTGGCTCAAGAATTATTACAGCTTTCCTACTAATTGATTAACTAGGTTCCTGTGTAGATAGCTGAATAATCAACTTACCCACTCACTGAATAACAAATCCACTTGCCCATTAACTGACTTAGTGATTGACTGATAAGCCTGCTTAGCAAACTTTTAATCTGATAAACTGACTTTTCTAAAGCTGGTTGTTTAAATAAAAAAAACCTGACTGAATAAAACTCTGTAGTTTTGACTCTTTGGCCTAATTTCCTGCTGGTGACACACTGACAGGCTGACTTGACTCTGTGCTGCTGAGCTGAGCCTCTCATGAGGAGGAAATGCTGCAGATTGTTTCTTTATTGCAGGCGAGGACATGTCTGAACATGCCTGCATGCACAGCTGACCTACAGCTGAGAGAAGAGGAGGAGGAGGAGGAGGAGGAGGAGGAGGAGGATGAGGAGGAGGAGGAGGAGGGATGGTAAGATATTTGTATACATTGCTACAGCTCTGTCACAACACTGTGGCCCAGAGCCAAAAGTCAAACCTACTGAGCCACTTCTGCAGCCTCACCTGAATTCACCTTTCTGACAAATTTTCCCCCTGGATACAGACGTTTAGGCTTACATCACCTGATCCATGAAGTAAACACCCGGAGAGGTGATTTTCTTTCTGGAGCTGAGGAGAATGTCTCTGGCAGACTTAAACAGCTGCAGGCACAAATCAGCCACTCACAGACATCTTATCCAGAGCAAAAGCAGTACAATGAGCTTTCAGAGCCCTTGTTACTAATATTACAAAGTACCAGCTACTCTAATGTCTCCTGAAATGAATCCCGCCTCACGCCATAAACTCAGCGCATACGTCGAAGAAAACTGGTCTGAGCAGTTTGAGCCATCTGTGCCACCTTGGGGAGCTTCTTGAAACATCAGCATATAAAGGCCTGCTGGCTACAAGGTCACTCTGCTAAAGAGGGACCACAAGTTTATCCCTGCGACAGCACATCTCATCTCCACCCTCCACCTGTCCCCACTCATCAGCGCTGCCCAAACAAACTCCTGTCAAGTAAATAAAGCCCCGGCTGCAGTAAACACACAACGAACCGATACTCTCCTGCTAACTGATAACGCTGGTGTTTACTTAAGGGTGGGGGTCTGGAAGGCAAACACTTGTGGTTGTGGCTGAGTCACATCTGATCATTACCACTACTGCTCATTGTGTATATGTGCAGCTTGTTTCCTGCAGCAGTGGCTTTTTAAAATCAGTTCTGCTGCAGCTCATCTGACCAGGTGCCACATATTGAGACAGTTTTCTACATTTTGATTGGCTGCATTTTAAAAAACTCTAAGACAGAGACTTTTTGGGCTTTATTTTCTGGAATATGTTGAAAACGACCACAAATAAAAAGAAATAAAGCTTCAATTAAAGCTTGAAAGCAATGATCTAAGATGGTCGAAGCGTGCTTCTGTTGTCACTAGGTGGCACTACTACTCAGTACTGGTATGCAGATGCATTCGGGTCGAGACTCTTATGACACATGAGAAGTCTGGGGCAGATTGGACAATTTATATGTGAATTAACGCAACTTCAAGTGATCAAAATTTGTCACAGTGCCACAGAAATGCTCTTTAACAAAAACTTGAAAGCTTCGCAATTTAACGTTGCCAAAGTCTTTACGTTAGACTGACCAAATATGAAGTTGATCTTTTTTTTGTACATCTGGGGTTTGCCATGCATGCTTGTGAAACACAGCAGTGGGGCTCCTTTGTTGAACCTGTGTGTGGAGTGCTACAGCATGCAAAACCCAAGAAAAGCGCAGTTTCACCACTTCTTACCTGAGTTTTTGAGCATGTTTAGACCCTCACAAATGAGATTAGTTAGCATAAAATCATAAAAATAAACAAAGCCCTTTTAGTGGTAAGATCCTAATAAATACTGGGAAACTCCACATAACTGGGTAAAGCTGGTGGAAGTTGATTCTCAGACTTTTTTTGTCTGTTACTTTGTGAGTCTCACAACAAACCTGCAGATCAAAAATATGTGCCAGATGATGGATGTATCTCCACTGAAACCTAACTTAGCATTGGACTGAAGGCGATTGGAATAAAAAGGGCAAAAAGAGCAAAAAGAGTATTGCACAGGACAAAGTTTAGCTTCCTTTTATCCTTGAATTCACTTAGAAAAAGAGTTGGGAACATCACGTTCAAGTGAAATATATTTGTGCTAAATCCCTGTCAGCATGTGCCCCACACTGCCTCACACAAACATACTCTTTGTCCCACATTTCCTCTGTTGGAATCACCCTTGCTGTGGCTGAAAGGGTTAATGATTAAAACGTGATCAGACTTGGTGTTACATTGACCCTCTTTTCTGACTGCCTGCCAAAACAAACCGAGAACTACCCCACGTAGTTTTAATATTACACCATGCTACAACTCACTTTGTGTAAGACTGTGTAAATATTAAATATTACCTGGCTGCTCTCTTGAGATGTCACTGGGTGCGGTCACATCCCTCCGGTTGGGAGGCGATGGCGACGCTGCAGGTAACTCCCTGTGATTACGGAGGTCGTCCTGGCCCTCTGAGTGGGAGTACGACAGCGGGTACGACACATAGAGAGCCTGCATGGGCTGCAGGTGATGGTGGTGATGATGATGATGGTGGATGTGTATGGCACCAGTGCCAGTCCCAGAGGAGGAGGTGGTGGTGGTGGTACTGGTGAGCATCCCAGGCCAAGTGTGGAGGGGGCAAGGCAGCTCCACGCGGCAGGTGTTGTGGCATGGAAGAGAGGAGTTTCCTCCAGCAGGGGTTTCTCCAGTGCTCTGAATGGTCTGTGCTCGGGCCATCTCAGCGGTAGTCTAATTAGGGAAGACAGAGATATTAGACTTTTGTATTTATTTTCAATTCAGTTTCGTTTTTACAGTTTTAAAAATGTTGTGTTTTAGTTCAGTTTTTATTGGTTTCAGTGTTGGTTTTGGTTTTTGTTATTATAATATGACTGGT
>VUQS01075781.1:1618-12318 GCA_015108495.1 Heterochromis multidens
AAATAAAATATATATATATATATATATATATATATATATATATATATATATATATATATATATAATTATTTATTTAATTATTATGTAAAGGACAAACTTACTTGTCGTCACACAATGACTAGTTTCCATGGGTGTAAAAAAATGAATTTAAAAAATCCAAGAGTCACTTGATGTGAAACCTACAATAATGACAGCAAAATGGCTCTATAACTAAAAGCTAACATAGCAAGTAGACTTGAGTGTTCCCCCCACTGAGGACATGGCACTACACTGTCTGTGAGGATGAACTGCATAGTCGGTCAGAAAGTTGAGGGCACTGCCAGGATGCTCCCCTGTTAAATTACAAGCTTAGATGATAAACCATGCATGTTTACACTCTAAATCTAGTACTGCCAGTAAATTATAGTACAACAGCTGTATTTATAAACACTATGGTTGGATTTTAAGCCGTCCAACAGCATGGTCAGAGGGGTGACAGCTATATGAGAGAAGCTCCAACGCTCCAACACAAGCCACTTTTACAGAGTGAAGCCAGCAATGGGATCAGGATTAGCCTAAAGTGTTTACAGCAGACGCTCTAAAGTACTGCTTGATCTTTTAAAAGTAGAGTTGACTCAGCATGCAAACTATGCCTGTAAGCTACTAGACGCCAAAAAGGGAAAATGTTGTTTATGAGGAAATTGTGTGACATAAATAATATGTAAGCCCTGTTTTGGCCCTGGAGTGGAAACCTGGCAGTTGGCTGCTTCCTCTTCTACTTATCAAGACTGCCCAGCAGACTCTGGCCGTGATGCCAAAAGGTCATGGTCACTGTGGTGTTATCGCGCTGCCTCCGTCCTCGTACACAAACAAGAGGAGGCTCGGGTGATAACACGGGACAGAGTAACAAAGTTGAAAAATAGAAACAGTGTCGACTTCCTGGCATTAGGACACGAGTGATGTATGTTTGGATGCAAAGAAAAACACAAGGACGCTTTCATGGGCAGATATAATTAGCTGAGCAAACACACACACAGTAGGTACAACAAAAACAGAAAAGAAGGGGAAAAAGAGAGATGGCCTGCCAAAAAATAAGGCCCCTGGCTCTTCTGTTACTTGGATTGGTATTATTAACAGCAGCAGGATTAACTGAGAAAAAGCATGCCTGTTAATGTCATTACAACTACAACTTGGTAAAGCATTTAATAGAGATAGCACTGCTACTACTAGTGGCAGTACATTAAATAGCGGCAGCTGCAACTCTCGTTTTGATCTGTATATGCATTATATATTATAGTATGAATACTAGTAATACTAATCATTAGTAAAGACATCAGAAACCTAAGGACTAACATTAGGTTTATTGATGTTGGGGTCAAAAAGCACACAAACAGAAGTAGCACTACTAGCAGAGCAGTAGTAGATGTGGGAAAACTGCATGTATTTATTGTTAAGTGCTCATTAAAGCAAACTTGTGTGTCAATAACTGGAACAGTGGGATAAACCTGGATAACCTGGGATCTTTTGGCTGTCGTCTGCTGACTTTGGGGACAATGGCAAGTATTTTGGGGCTTCAGTGTAGACACCAGAAATCCAAAGCTCTGGATTTGTGGGCCCGTTCTTCTTAACCAATGCAGATTCATTTCAAAAGCTAAATCATCTTCAGACTATAGATAATGGTTTTGAGAATGCATATGGACTATCTACCTAAACTGTAATTGGTCAGAACTCCCTGGATTACAAACAAATAGCTTCTGGGACTAAAAATCTTCTCCTTTTCCTGCATATTATAAAGTGCAGTGCTTGTCTGTTACTCATTAAAAAGACCCTAAAATCCTGTGCCGTCTTAGGATCTGAATGTCTGGACTGTGAGCAGGCAACATTCGGGCATCCTTTTTTTTCTTGACAAAACAGTAGTAGTGACAATCATCAGTTTGTTGACAAACCATACAGTGCAGCACAGTAGTAACTGAAGTAGCAGACAAGATCATAGTAGCATGAGGTGCCAGACGTACCAAACCTACGGCAGAACACTCCCATGACGGCACTCTCCTCCACCACTCTCAGATCTGCCAGCAGAGCCAGCTCCAACCCTCCAGCCACGGCAAAACCACTCACTGCTGCTATCAGTGGCTTTGACAGCTGTAAACGGGACGGGCCCTGGAGGAAACAGCTGGATTAGTAAATCCAAACATACATGCACACTTACACCGTACGCAAAGCCAAATGACTACAATCAACATGAAAGGAACACACACTCAACAAGGAACAAATATTCTCAGTACTAATTGTGTAAATTGTTGTCTGTGTATATTTATGTGTATGTTTTCACTATCCACTTCGTGCTTTTTTGGTTTATCTACTAAAAAAGTTCCAGATTTCATTCCCCAATTCATTTCTCAAAGTGTCAAACAAAAGGCTGAAATATGATCCAAGTTCTGGCCATAGCTGAACAAATGAAGCACTTTGTATTGTGCATGAGATATAACGCTATAATTTTCTGCACAGGAGGTCCACTCAGTCCCAAAGACTTTGCATGCAATCCTCACAGACCTTACAGAGTCTGCACTTTTCATAGCTTACAGTACATCATTTGTGTTATGATTTGTCCCTTTGTCAAGTGACACGAGTGTACTAGAAGCGAGGACTTTCTGCTTATGCATCTGTAGTTACTGAGGTATTGCCGTGATTCAACATCATTCCATAAATCTATTTTTATACACATTTTATGCAAACCTTTTAACATCATAAGGAAATATACATCTAACCCTCACCACTCACCATTGGACCAGGACCCTTAGTGACATCTTGCTCCAATTTGGAGGGGCCTGTGTGATTGGCCAGCTCTTTCAGATCATAACCAGCGCAGAAATTCCCTCCTGGAAGAGACCACAAAATTACAAAGTATGGCAGCTGGAAAGTCAGAGAGGAAGGGAAAATGACGAGGATGAAAAAAACAACAAGTTGAGCTGGAGTCTGAGGGCTACAATTTGGACAGCAGCTTGCTTCGGGCTGGCTGGCACACAAATGCTTCTCTTCCCCTAAAGAACCAGGATCCAATGCATAGGCACAGCTCCCGCATGTGCTCACACACATGCAAATGCGCACACATCATATTCTCATTAATAGAAGAGTAACATATTGCAACCACAGCCCCTTCCTGTTGGATTCATGTGGTAATTACAACATTACCCGAGAGGCCTACAAACACTATGTCACAGTTTTGGGCAGGGACTCATAAAATCCTCCTCTCTCTGTAATGTAACAGTAATGAAAACGATTTTAATGAATGCATCCGGCAGCAACACCCATCAACTGGGAGCTTTGATTGTAGCTGTGGGTCAGCACAAGGCAATTACGGAAAAGCAGTGTGTTACCCTGTTTATGGGAGCAGCACTGTGAAGGAGCTACCTTATCTCCTTTGTTCTTGTAAGAGGAAATGAGCAGAAGCGACAGAGCGATCATGACGGAAACCTTCAGGTTTGTTACTGAAGAAAGGAAGCCACAGATACTCAGTTATGTTACAATATAAGCACTTTTTTACAGGAGTTACAAAAACTTGTACGAGAGATGCAGCAACAACAGAACAACTGTTTCATAGGGATAATCTCAGTAGAAAGTCTAGGATCCAAAAGCAGTGGACAAGGGTTCACCTGTTTTTTAAATTTATTTATTAAAAATAGAACTTCACACACTTTTCATATAAAACAAAACAAAAAATCATTCATCGCTGGTTAACCTGGTCAAGACAAACATATGGAATCCTTACAGATATCACAGCTCATATCATGCTATATTATAGCATCACAGCATGAGACCACATGAACATTTCTCCTTGATTTAAACTCTTCTGTTCAGGCTATCATAGCCAAACCTTCCCAACACTGACAAATAAAACTGGGGGCAAGAAATGTAGCAGTCACTTAAAAAACAACAAAAACAAAACTATAAAACAGCACAAAAATGAAAAACATCTGCCTAAAAACCACCATCCTCTAAACAGGCACCATTAAAAACACTAACCCTTAAGACCCTTACCCCATACACTGGCTTCATAATCTGGCACTCTAACTCTTTAAGTGACTCTTTAAGTTTAGAAATCACTATATAATTGTGTGTTTACATTTTTATGAAGCAATTTGAGTAAGATGATGTATCAGTTTCCACGTGGCATTTCAACATATCGCAGTAGGAATAAAAATAAAACGATTATTAATGGCTGAATTCCACTTAGCTCGTTGAGTTTTGTGGTGCTGGTGTTGCAGATACTGGTCCGCTGACTGTTTTTCTAGAACTTACCCGAAAGAAGTGCATGTGAGAGTGAAAACGTTGGACACAGCGGGATTGGGCATTAGTCGGTCTTTAACTGCCAGCTTCCTAGTACAAAGTCTGGACTAAAACAGCTAATGGTCTGGTTCATTTACCACTGCTGAATGCATAGTGTTGTGTCCTGCCTCCTGCGTGCTTTATTCAGGCAGCTCCCTCACCTAAAGCACACGGAGAACTTACAGCAGTGTAAACGTGTTTGAATTAGACTATTTCCTACTGTGGAAAATATTCTGACCTGATTCTTCCAAAGTTGTCCAAAGTTATTACCTGAAAACAACGGCTTACTGACACCCAGGTGCATTAATGATGGCCACACTTATTGTCATAAGTGTGGCCATCTGATGTGCAAACACCTGCTTTACCTTCTATGACCAATGAAAAAGTCTACTGTGTAAAGGGCTGACGCCTCATGCACAAAGCCTGTTTCATGAAGCAGTTCAACTGAAACAGCACTCCGTGAGAAAGAGAAACTTTTCTCTCTTTCAGAATAAAATGTTGCGTTTTAATGTGCTTTATCACAAATCTGAATACAAACCAAACTACATGAATAATATTGTCACACACAAAGAAAACCTCTAAAAAGCAGAGCCTTTCCTTCATCTTCTGTCTTGCTTTCTGGGGCTCCTGAAAAATTAAACAACATTAAAAATGCCTTTCCATCTGTTCAGCTCTCACAGTGACACAGCTGGGCTGACATCTAGATTGTACCTGAACCACAAACGCCCCACAGAAATCCGAATCCCAAACACTCCAAATATGTCCGAGCATATTCAAAACCTGCTGAAAGCAATTACTCTTAATTTCATAAGTTTAAAAACACACATTTGGACAGAAGAAGAATGAGAGCTGCGAGAGCAACTGTGTCGGTGCTAATTTGAACAAAATGGATTCCTTATGTTTGCAGAAACATTACGTTGAAACTAGAACCTCCCTGCTTGTCATTTCACAGCACAGACACACTGCTAATCATCACTGAAGGTCAGTCGTCATGTTATACTGGAGCAGGAATACAGGACAGCCTGCTGACAGGAAACTGCGGTGGGATGATTTAAATCACATTACAGACATAGTGGGAATCGCAGTGGAGCTACTTTTGCTGAAAATACCTACTGTGCTGCTAACTGCTAACCAATTTAATAGAAGCTAATTACTCTGTTACACGCACTGTTTTCATTTCACAGCGGCATCAGCAGCCATCATCTGGAGATGCTCCAGCCTCTGGAGTGTACACTGTGAGACAGGTTGATTCAGACTGAAGACATTATTTCCAGCAAAGGAAGGAGTGTGTGGGAGATGATTATTTTTAGAAGTATTAGGAGCTGTGGCATGACTCTGGATCTGCAGCTGACATAGTGCAGGCTACCTTACAAGTGTGGGGGTGTTTTTACTGAGTACACTCTTGCCTGGTCATCTCAGCATTTTGTTGAGATCTAAGTACCCAAAGAAGCAAAAGCTAGGAAAAGAGACATGTAGAGGAAGTGAGGGAAGGTGGGATGAATGCTGAGGACTGAAGTAAGGAAGAAATTAAGGGCTAAGAAAGGATGAAAAGAAGTTAGGCTAATTTTTAGTGAGTACCTCATGGTATCCTATACGGTGGGGAAATAATTATTTGATCCACTGCTGAATTTGTAAGTTTGCTCACTTACAAAGAAATGAACAGTCTCTAATTTTTATGGTAGTTTCATTTTAATGGAGAGACAGAATATCAACACATTACATAAAAGTTATAAATTGATTTGCATTAGCAGTATTTGATCCCCAAGCAAAACATGACTTAGTACTTGGTGGCAATCACAGCGATAAGGTGCTTCTTGTAGTTGGTCACCAGGTTTGCACACATCTCTTGGTCCACTCCTCTTTACAGAAACTCTCTAAATCCTTTAGGTTTCTTAGCTGCTGCTTGGCAACGCAAAGCTTCAGCTCCCTCCACAGATGTTTTATAGGACTGAGGTCTGGAGACTGGCTTGGCCACTCCATGACCTTAACGTGCTTCTTCTTTAGCCACTCCTTTGTTGCCTTGATGGTATGTTTTGTGTCACTGTCATACTGGAAGACCCATCAATGACCCATCTTCAGTGTTCTGGCTGAGGGAAGGAGGTTCTTGCTCAAAATTTTAGGGTACATGGCCTCATCCATTGGCCCCTCAGTGCAGTGAAGTCGTCCTGTACACTTAGCAGAAAAACAGGCTCAAAGCATAATGTTACCACCTCCATGCCTGACCTTGGGGATGGTGTTCTTTAGATAATGCTCAGCATTTCTCTTCCTCCAAACACGGTGGGTTGAGCTGATGCCAAAGAGATTGATTTTGTTTTCATCTGACCACAATCCACCACCACCTTTCTCATGATCATCCTCACCCCATGAGGCAAGATCTTGAATGGAGCTCCAGATCAAGGGTGACTGATGTTTGCTGCTTCTTGCTGATGGTCTTGTAGTCCATTCCAGCCTTGTACAGGTCTGCAATCTTGGCCCTGACGTCCTTTGACAGCTCTTTGGTCTTGCCCATGATGGTGGAGAGGTTGGAACAGAAGAAATTGATTCTGTGGACAGGTGTGCTTTATACATATAATGAGTTGAGATCAGGAGTATCTGTAATTTGTTGATTGATTGATTGACTGAAATCCAATCTATGTGTTCTAGGAGATCAAATACTAATTTCACTTAATAACATGCAAATCAACTGATAATTTTTATGTAATGTGTTTTTTCTGGATTTCTGGTTGATATTCTGTCTCTCTCCATTGTTCAGTTCTTTGTAAGTGAGCAATAGATCATGACTGGAGATGGACTCCCTCTCTGGTTTTCTCTTTTAAAAAAAAGGAAGCATAAGCTAAAGCACGTGGTTTCTCTCATTATTTATCCATAAGGTAAAAAAGTTGTGAAATATGCGTCGTGTGTTTTGTACATGCATAAAATTGCTTCTGCAAAATTGTTCTAATTCTTCTTACTTGTCAAGACAATTCACCTTTAAAAACCAAAATAAAATAAATTATAAATATTAATACGGGTATAAATATTAATAGTCTTGCTACTCTACACCTAAACAAGTCAGGCACGCCCTGTAAAGCCACACATCCAATTTTAAACAAACGACATATCACAAAGACTCTAGAGATGCTAATAAAAGGATTATGTTTAACTTTACATTGAGCCAGGCTTACTGCTTTCTCCATCACTTTGATGCACTTCTCACATCAGGAACATCATTCTCGCCACTCTTAATGCAGTTCTCAAAACAGTCCCATCCACATTAGCATTTCTCATTGTGTTTGTACTCACTGCTGTTGTTTCTACACATACTTCACTAAGAAAGACGTTTTGTCATTGTACTGATGCATTTCTCATCCGACTCTGACAACTCATCAAAACACGTTGTACCTTTGCCTGTCAGAACTACACATCTCTCACTTACCTCATATGTAGCGTGACTTTACAGTGCTATACAGGAGTTGGTGCTATTTTGTAATATTTTCCCATGTTTTCTGATGCATGTAGATTGACATGCATCATTTTGCTTTTCTCAGTTTCAGCAATCATATTGTGTAAAGTTTCACATAAATCCTTCACATTTCACATTTGTGTCTGAACACTTTTTACTCTGCATTAGGCCCACATTATCTGTAGCAGTCTTTTCAAAGTCAGCGAGGTTTTAAACAAAAAAGATGTTATTTGCTTCCAGGCCTGGGGGTGCTATTTTTTTAAGCACTGATTCCAAAAAATGTATTACGACTTACTCCTAGAATAATGACACTCTAATGTACACTAAAGTATTGTAGAATTATAAAAATGTTCTTTAAAAAATTTGCTAAAGCACATTTTATACGCAGTATAGTCCTTTTATACTTAAGAATGCAACAACTGTAGTCATACTAATAAATGAGACACAGAAGCTCCTAAAACACAGAGATTGACGTGATCCACATAGTTGTACGAATGTATGAATTTGATCACTGCAGTTGCCTCCCTATCACAAAAATCCTCAATGAACCACAAGTGTTTGAAATGTACTTTTTTTTTTTTTCACAGTTAACAGTTTGTTGTTTAATCATTCAGACACTGGTGGCACAGCGCTGTGTTGTGCTTCTTTAAACAGCCTTTTTTTCTTCAACCAAAAATTCTGCCTGGCTTGAAAACCACTGCTTTAAGGTGATATTCCTTAATATTCATGATCAGCTGTAAGCCTGACATGTTTAAGTATTAATTACAGATAAATAAGAGGATGAGAATCTAGAGAATACTGGCTGACACTTTGGAGCATTACTACTAGCAAAATCTCTTAACAAGATCGACATCAGGCTCAAACTCTGTAACGTTTTTGCACATATCTGCAAAATAAGTTCCAATCTTCTTCCCTGCACAAAGTTATCTAACCTTTCCCATGCAGGATAGCCACGTTCAAGTCTGGGTCACTGTCAAAGGCCTTCAGCTCCTCTAGCAGACGCCTCGCTGTCTCCTGGTTCACCGCATTACGCACCTCGGGCCGGTTTATTGCCACAGTAACCACGGATCCCCTTCTCTCTGAGACCACAGTCTGACCTGCAGCTAATGACAGAGAATGAGAAAGATACACAGGGAGAAACCAGTGTGGGCCACAACACTTAGAAAGAAACTTACCCAGAGACGTTAAGCTTTAACTTCACAGTAGACGGGATGGAGATGGAACGTAAATTGTCTCATGTGGACAGACTTGATAAAATAATAACAGTGAATGAGACTCTGAAAGATATCATCTGGACTGAGGTAAGGATTTGGGGTCAGTGTGTGTGCCAGTGATTGTGGCCTTAACTTGCAGCAGGCAGTCAACCTGACATTGTTTAGGTTCATCCCAGGGAAACCGAGTGTCAACCACACCCAGAGGAAACTACATTCAAGAGAGAAGAGCCAGGGAAACAAAGCTACTGGACATGTTCACCTCGCTCCACACAGGTTATTCTAAGGGTGACAAAGCCCAGGGAAGTGAGGCACAAAGACAATTTGTCTCACACCGCATTTTATACTCATACACTACAAGTGTAATTTCAAGGGAAAAGAAGCTTTTTAAGCTGTGCAGTGTTGTGTGCACTCAGGGAACTAGCAGGGAAACAGATTAAACTTCAAGATCTAATTTCTAATACTGTTTTGGACCGCTTTTTATTTGTGCTTTTACAAAAAAAAACCCTAAAATTTACAGTACTGTGCAAAAGTCTTGCGCCACCCCTTATTTCTTTATATTTTGCTAGGAAAATGGGAAATAGGTGCAGTGATTTATTTGAAACATGTCCAAACATACATGGAAATACATTATATAAGGCAGAGACAGAGTTTATACAACTCTGAGGAGCTTGAAAGTCAATATTTGGTATGAGCACCTTCATTCTTCAACACAGTCTGAACTCTCTTAGTCAAACTTTCCTGTAATTTCTTTAAGTAGTCCTCAGGAATAGTTCTCCAGGCTTCTTGAAGGACATTCAAAGCTCTTCTTTGGATGTTGGCTGCCTTTTATTCCATTCTCTGTCAAGATGATCCCACACTCAGTGTGGCAGTGTGTTTGGGATCATCATCATGCTGAAAAAATTAAGTCGGTGCCAATCAGACATTTTCCAGATGGTATTGCCTGGTGGATCAAAATCTGACCGTACTTTTCTGCTTTCATAATTCCATCAATTTTGACAAGATCCGCAGCACCACTGGCTGAAATGCAGCCCCAAACCACGACAGAGCCTCCACTGTGCAGATAATGACAACAATTAGAACCAAAAATTCAAATTTAGATTCATCACTCATTTGGATTGCCACTGATTTTCAAGATCTAGACTGAACATGAGTGAAAAAGCAGCCAATGCAATAATACTACTATTGCTCAAGCCCACTTTAAAAAGTTACAAGAAAGTCTGGCTCCTTGGAAGAAAAATACAAATAAAGAAATGAGAAACGGTTCATAACTTTTGCATTTAAAAAACAACAGTTTATTAGTTTTATAGCCTCATAATTAGTGACTTTAATAGGCTTCTATTTTCTGACAGTTATTGGAACTAATCAATAATAAAATAAAATAAAAATCACCACAAAAATCAGCGGTACTGTCATTAAGGTTTAGCTCTTTTTAAGCTCTTTGTGTGTGAAACCCTAAAGGAACTGGGCTCTCATTTATTATTAGTTTTTCCTATTAGGACCCCTCCAATAAATGTCATTAACATCTGTGCAGTCAGAATATCTGCTGTGAAGGCGGCTTGTGACATAAATGTAGAAAAAAAAAACTGTTAAAAGTGTTGGGACCTTCAAAGTTGACCACACAAATATGCTTTAGTCACACAGTTGTGTAAATGTTTATTAGCTCGTTTTAACTTAATGGCAGCTTCTGCTGCCCCCTAGCGTCCATATGATGTTATTGCACGTGTCCTCTCACCTCTGTC
>VUQS01075781.1:26091-36641 GCA_015108495.1 Heterochromis multidens
AGAGAGAGAGAGAGCCAGAGAGACACAAAGAGGGAGACAGAGAGAGAGACACAGAGAGGGAGACAGAGAGAGAGAGAGACAGAGAGAGAGAGACAGAGAGAGAGAGAGAGAGAGAGAGAGAGAGAGACAGAGAGAGAGAGACACAGAGAGAGAGACACAGAGAGAGAGACACAGAGAGACACAAAGAGAGAGACACAAAGAGGGAGACAGAGAGAGAGAGAGAGAGAGAGAGAGGAAACTAAGTAAGGGTGAGAGACAAAAAGAGAACGTTAGAGTAAGAGAGGACAAACAGACAGAGGACACAGCAGGGAAATAGCCGGTGAGATATCCTCCAGAGAGAGGAGAAGAGAGGAGAGGAGAGGAGAGGAGAGGAGAGGAGAGGAGAGGAGAGGAGAGGACAGGAGAGGACAGGAGAAGAGAGGAGAGAGGCTCCCCCTGTGGTGGTCAGGTAGAATGATCAGTTGGGAGATCTGAGGCCATTTTGTGCAGGATGGCTTGGCAACAGCTGTTGCCACTACCAGCTCATCACTCTCAAGTGTTTGGACGCTTGATTGAATCAGGCTTGCTACATATGTTTTGGGGCTGTTAACAGAGTTATTTTCATGTGAAAAATGCAAGTCTTCTCTATGTGTGCGTGTGTTTGTGTTTACAGGCATGCATACAAATCGAGACAGTGAAAAGTGGTGACTCAGTCAGCAGTGCTGCAGGGCTCACACATCTCATTTGCCTAATGAAATAAATCACAATCTGGAACTTGAGCTCTGATTTTTTGACAGTGGCGCCTGCTCTGCCCCTTCAGGGGCTAGAAGGCAGAAAACAGTAAAGATGGTATCGTTATAGCTAACACTGCTCCTGCTGAGTTTGCTGATGGAGCAGACAGATTGGTCTACATCTCTGTGTGTTGTATGAGTGTTTGTTTAGGTGGGGACGCAGTTGCTTTGTCTTATTTCATTTACTGCATGATATACACACATGCACTTCACATACAACACACAAGCTGGGATACTGTATGGAGCTTTCATTGACTTTCACTGACTCCATTCATTTCCTGAGCATGTGCTCTATACCAGTTTCAACAAACCTACACAGTCAACACTTCAGGTCCACTCAAGCATTTCACAAAAACACACACTTCTGACTCATCAGGGTCTGGATACAAGACTTTTGGACATGTCTGCAGTATGTGGCACTGGGACTCTGGTAGAGGTGTGGCCGTCATGGACCGGTCTTGCTTCAGCATATGGTCTGGGGAGGATCGGGAGATTAGAGGTAGGATCAGTGCTTTAGGATTTTTGATGTACTTCATGATGTGTTTTCAAGCACTTTTTTCAGGTATGACAGTGTGCACTTTCCAGCATGGGGAGGTCTCTGCTGTCAGGGCGGTGCCATCACCATGAGTGGAGTCCTTTGCTTCCAAAATTTCTTTAGTTGCATGGTATGTGTCAAGGTAACATTCAGATGCAGAGCATTGCACTGTAAAAGGAAAAAACTTCTTCACTTAATTTTGTCTGTCAGTTTTAATTTTGTGGCTACTGGAGTATTGGGCAGCTTTAGCTCCACATATTTGTGTGAGACAACCCTACAAACCTCTGTAATCCTGATCAAGAGCCAAACTTTCCAAATGCAAGCAAATCTATCATGCTTAATCATACACAAAAGATCAAACATAAAAATCTATGAAGGCAATGAATCTTAAAGATGACAGATTAAGTGCATATTGCAAGATATGTGATGTCCTGAAATAGCTCAGAGAAATTTTATCTTACTATGCATATATCTGTACAAAAATAAACATAATCCAAAACTTGATTATAAATCTGAACTCAAAATACAAAACAGACAGTTGGGATTATAAAAGTCCCTGCATTTTTCATTTACCAAAGCTTTTCATTCTGGTAAATATATCAACACACCCAACATCATGCAGGCATGGCAGTGCTTTTCATCTCCTGGTAGCAAAGATGGCAGGGCGTGAGTAGCTTCACCCCTCTCTTTATCATTGCTGATTTGGTTTTCCTTCGACCTCTCCAGCCCCTCCTCTTCATGACCTTCTCTGATATTTAACCTCTTCCCCAGTGGCAATGCAGGCCCACAGCCGCCAACCTGCCTGGGTGTCGCTGCATGGATTAGTATGTTGGCTATCGTAGAGTACAAGCAAGACAGAGTGAGAGAGATGCAGAGGGCAAATAGCAAAGAGGGAGAGAGAATGAAAGCAGAACAGAGTGGCAAGCACATTCACAGCAGCTGTTCTTTGCACCAGCGTTTATTTCTATCATATGCACAACACACAACACACACACTGAACCTCTGCACTAATGCAGCTTGTGCCTTAATTTGAGTTGTTGTGTGACCACCCTCTATGACCAGCAGTTGAGAGAAAAGGACATACTCAGAGGGAGGGCAGGAGGGACAAAGAAAAAGTAGAAGAGCAGTAAACAAACAGCAACAGACATGCAATGTAGTACTGTAAAAGCCTCAGCTACACAGCTCTCACGGCATTTACTCTCGAGCTATCCCGCAGCCCCCACCCCAGCCCCAATCTCGCTTTATTATTGATGGTCAAAAAGTGATTCAATTCTGTGCAATGACAAGCATTTGTTTTTCCTACAACGTTTGTGCTTCAATATAAGAAAAATCTGTCTTTTCTCTTGTTTCTTTTGATTGTGCTTCTTTCTGTGCTTTTCAACAATAGCTCTCCTGTGGTCTCAGAAGAGGGCCGGGGAAAGAGCGCAGGGAGGGAGGGAAGGCTGGTGATTGAGGGAGAGAAGGAGAGAAAGTGCAGGGTGAATAAATTGGTTTTATTTTGTGACAAAAAAGAAAGCTGGCATTATGAACTGTTCATTTTCAATGTGATGGGGAGGGAGAACAGAAGGAATGAAGGATGAATGCAAGGCCAAAGTGAATGAAATGAGACAAAAAGAGATGACAAAACAAAGGAATGAGGTGATCAAGAAATGAAAAGAGAGGAAGTATCACACAGACCAAGTAACTAACAAATAAAGAACAAAAAGAGAAACGGAAGTGAAGAATGACTTTCTGTACAGGGAGAATAAATTCTAGAGAATGGGAGGGGAAACTGCTGAAAATAGCCAAGTGAGAACAGCAAAAGGAATAGTAAAAATGCAGGAGTAAAGGCAAAGGGGAAAGTATTTCTTCTGTTTGTGTCTATGAGTCAGCGTGCCTCTGGGTGGAGGAAGGTTAGGACTCTTTGGAGGGTGTGAGATGGGTGTCTTCTCTCTTTGTGTTCTCCCTACTTGGAGGATGTTACATGCCTGAGGCCAGAGGCTGACCTTTTGCACTGATCACATCCACCATTATTATCATCACTGTTTCTCTTCTAATAGAGCAGAACATCATATCCCTATGAGACTGGAACCCACAAAAAGCGAGAGTGGACGGCAATTTCACAGAACTGGTGCAAAGGTGAGGAGGATGAGCATGAGAATAAAGGAAAGCCAGGCAAATGACAGTCACTTGTATTAACACAAAGACAGACATGGCTGTCTAAATGGAAACGTAGCAGATTTACATTTAAGTACACAGATCTGCTATCTTGTTTCACATGCTACACTCTGTTTCTTTAGCTATTAATTTACAGGCCGCCTTGATCCAAAGCAAATAACCTCATTATCCACTTCTATTGGATCATTACGATAATCACCATGATCATTAGAATCTGTTTGCTTTAGTAGACATGCTCATCAAGAACAGGGTGACACAAGTCCTTTCAGTGCAGAGTGGGGGAAATGTTAAAAGCTGTGTGTGTCTGTCACATGAACCTTTCATGTTAACCCCATCACTCAAATCATTTCTGTGCAGAAGAAAGAGGCATTTAGTAGCATTACCCATACAGAATCAAAAGGCATAAGAACAAAGAGTTTACGTAGACAGTTTTTGCTGCATAATTAGAAAAGCTGGTGCAACTCTCAGAGTTGCTACAGCTTCAGGCTTTCTCGCTCCTGTTTTCTCCCACAAAAGGGAAGCTGATATCAAGGTGGAGGAGACAAGTGTGATAAGTGTGAGTGGATTCAGTTTACGTGTGTGTGTGTGTGTTTGTGTGTGTGCGTGTGTGACTGGCCAACCCATCGACAGAAGGCTTTTGAACTACACTGCTTGATTGGACTAATGCTGCAGCTTTTAAAGTAAATTTTCTACGAGCTTTCCAAAAATAGTTTGTACCCATAAAGTGTTCTGGGACCTGCTAACATCTTAATTAACATTTCAGTGCATTTGAAAATGAGGTATGCTGAGAGAACAAGCCAAAATCATGCAGGGCAATGGGGGGCGACGCGGGGATCATGAAAACACAAACACAAATTTATTCAGCTGGGAAAACACTCGTGATTGATTTAAAGATTTGACAGTCATAAATTATGACGGTCAGTTTCTTCATGCAAAGAGAAGTCTTTCCATCTGATGATGAAGCCCCAGCGTTTCCCATGCTATTAGGATTGATGTTTATGCCTCACATGCTTCAACAACAAATAGTTGGTTCAGTAGCAAAGCTCCCGCTATGAAGGAAATGATTGCCTCCTAGCAACCAACACAGCCGAGCGTGCAAAACTGAATGGCAATCACTCACTTACAAATCGGAAAGTGATGCAAACTGCTGCATTAAATATTTGTAATCAAGTAAAAATTCAGTTCAAAAAGACATGCGCTTAAATTGGAATAAATTGAAAACAACTACATGTTTTATTTACTCCCTGCTACTTGGGTTTGGTATCAGTCATGTCCAAGGCAGGCACTTTATTTCAGAGGAAAGTATTATTAGCGGAAGTTATCTACGCAGTATTGTGTATAGTATGATGAGGCTGCAAAGAATGACAAAAACCTGTGCTTTGCCTGGGGGTATCTAAGCAATTCTCCCTCTGACTCATTGGTGCTGAAGCTTTGTCACACTCGATACTCTTTTGTACTCTCTTTAGTTAGGCAAGAGGGAGCCATACAAGGAAGTGTAACAATAAATTAGGATGAGATAGAATTCATTAATTACTTCTTCACCTCCATAAAACTAATCACTCGCCAAAGTGAATATAATTATCCTACTTTTCCTTTCGAAACGTACCAGACATACCATGAAATATCATTACCACCACCATCTGCAATCAAGTTTTGCTGAGTGTGGGGTTGTGCTTCTACTGACAAATCTGTCTTCCAGGATGCTGAGGTATGACAGTCAAATTTAATGATTAAGTGATTATCCAGATTAGCCAAATTGGTAACTTGGACTTAACAGTTACAGCTGTGTCAAAATAAACCATTAATGGTACTGAGAAAAAGTTTGTCTTAATCTCAGTGCTGAAAGTTATATTGAGGAAAAGTGATTCAAAATAACAGGAAATCATGGCATTTTAGTTTTAATTTCATAAAACTTGTGGCATTTTCCACAAAATACAATATCAGCTCTTTACACTTAATTTCTGATAGTACCTTGAATAAACTGCTGCCCTCCCAACCTTTTCATTGTTATCCTCCAGTTGGGCCTATCGTTAATCTCCCTAATCCTTTTTGGTGAAGCTAGCATGCTAGCAAAGACAACATAATAGCATTAGATATTATTCCTACACAACAACCTGATTTTATTACATTTGCATTGATGCTGAGCAGCCCACTTGGTTGACCATACTGAGAACTGATAGCCTACTGTAATGTTAACACTAGAGCAGTAATTTAGGATGGATAATATTATTAAGCTGTAGCAGCAGCTACACAAGCACATTCAGGTCAGATCATCCCAACACCTCCATTTACTGGGGTAGGTCAGTTAAGGGCGAAGCTCTGGTGTGGTAGTATCTCACTGGCTGCAGCAGCAGGGCTGTTTATATAATGACACCATTGTGCCGTCTGTGTGCAGATGGAACATCAGAGCTCTTGTAATGGCCTGTGTATTAGGGCCAATGTGTTTGATTACTGACTCAGGGAGAGCAGGGATAGGCTGTGTAGTCAACAGGGAATAAGACTCTCCAAAAGAGCAACCCAGGGAAGAAAGACCTATTTGAAGAAACAGAAGGAAAGAGGGAAGAGACAAAAAACAGGGGGAGACTTTAATGGAAGTACGCTTTAAGGGAATGCAAATGAGACAAGGGAATCTGCAGAGCTGCAGAACACAGTGGAGAGATATCAAACATGGCTAGTGTGGCTGCCAAAGAGGTAAAGGCAAAGGGAATGGAGAGTGAGAAAAAAAAGAGCCATTCTCACTTTATTCAACAGACACTCCTCTACATTTTTTTCCTGCTTCAGTATCAGCCCTTGGATGTAACTCTCCACAAACCCCAACCCACACACCTCCGCCTCTCTAGAGTATATGCTTTGACTATTAATATTATTTCTGCAACAGTAGTAGTTGTTTAAAAAGTCACAGTACCTATAAAGCAGCCAGTAAGAGCCCAATATTCCTGAGGGACAGCTGTACATGCTAACCAGAGTGCATGAATATCTGAAGGGGGTTGACTGTGTGCGATAACGGTGCTGCATCTGTGAATGAGTGACAGAGATAGTCTGCCGCTAGCCAGCGAGTCAGTCTGTTCGTCAGCACTGACACCGCGCTGAAGAGAAAGCATGCTCCCGAGCCTGGTCTTCAGTGTCTCCAGTGTGGCCTGTGATTTATTGTGGCTGTGGAGAGCTTGTCACTGTTCATTATTACTGATGCAACAGGAGGCAATGCCACTACCCATCAATGCTTGCCCTGTGATGCCTGCCACAGCTGCCAGAAGAAGTGACCTTAGCACCCACCTGTCTTCTCACACAAATACTGGTTGCAGCCAAAGTCTAATGAGCGCTAATATCTTACAGGGATTAAACCCCTGACCCAGTTTGGCAGCGATCCCTTAACCAATGCTAACCATTTAAAAAAACATATTCAGCTTTATTCAGTCAATTTTGCACCAAACAAATGGCAAAGCCTCATTTTATACAGCACATAACTTTATCTTGTTTCTAATGTTTTTTTCCTTCCCCATGCTTCCTAACCTCACAGTCAGATTAGATATACTCGCTATTAGTCCACCTGCGCTGTCAACTTTGTCAGCGTGAGTTGCACTGCAAATCAATGAAATGAAATGAATAATTCACTATGACCATTAAGTCTAAACAAAAAAAGTGATAACTGCCGGCTCTGACATTAATCTTATGAGCCACCAACAATGGATTATGTTATAACATGATAATGTTATGAAATTATACTCTCTAGTGACGCTTCATCCCACCCTTTTCACTGAGCTGTTCCCAGATGTCACTTGGCTGTGACTGGCAGGCTGCCACCCCAAGTGCCTGTGCACCGCCAGGCCCAGCTAGATCCATCTTCATTAAGGACAAAAGCACTGTGAGTTGTGTGTGTTATTATCAGTGCCTATTAATCTGAAAGCTCCAACAAGGCAACTCCCGTCTCACTGTTGCACTACAGTTCCCAACAGCAAATCACATGCTATGAACAAGCACACTATGGATGCAAACCAGACAAACACACTGAGAGTGTGAGTGTCCTCTCTAACCAGAGCTCTCTCTCTCTAAAATTAAGAATGATAACACACTTAAACAATTTGTAGATAATCTGTAGACAACACAAAGCAAGACAGGAAAATATTAATTCATAGCTGTTTAGCTACCTTTGGGATTCACCCAAGGCAAACTGTAGACACCACCTCCCAAGTGCTGGTTTATGCTAAGATGCACATTGTCAGGGCTCGAAGCACTCACACACATGTTCACACACATGCACACACTCACATGTGCACACACTGAAGAGCCCACCGGGGCACCACATGTGATGTTGACCCAGTTTAGATCTGTGGCACAAAGTAGAGCAGGGATTCAGAACAAAAAGAGACAGTGACATTTAAAAATAGGTTGACATTCTTTTCATCTCATTGCTGAGGCCCATACAATGGAAGTATCCATCTTTTGTGTCAGTGGCACTATCAACTAATTATTCTGTTACATCTTCAACCTGCTACTTTAGAGATCGACACTCTTTACACATGCATCCGTTTGGTTTGAATGAAGCTACTTAGTCAAAAGGGCCAACTAAAATCTGTAAATGTACGTATTTTATTAAAAAAAAGGCAATTATTTGTTACTATTTTCCCTATTTTTCATTTACAATGAACTCTATGAAGGAGTGTGACCATGGGGTGAGTAGCGAAATGTATATTTTGTTTTGACTGACTTTTGCTTTGTACATTGTTGTGCTGTGATTAGTTAACAGATAATTTTGGATTCAACTTTTCAGTCATCTGATAAAAAGTTGTACTTCTGTTGGAAGAAGCTACCAAATTTGTGATTATCTTCTGAAAAAGCTAGTGTTTAATTCATTTTCCAGACTGATGGTTTGGGTTTCTAACACAATAGCTCAAGAGTGCCGTTTTTAGCAGCCCTAATGTCTGATTCACACACACACACACACGGGCACATGCACACGCACACGCACACGCACACACCCAAAGACACTTAACTGTGGTTTTTAGCCTTTAGTATGAAAGGACATTAATTAAACCTCAGATGATTACATCTGGACATTTATCAGCCCACTGCTTTCTCTCCACATGATAGCTGAGCAGTAGATTAGCCAGTTTAGGTCAATTTAAATTCAACCAAACTTCAACTTTAACTGTATTTTTTTCTCAACCATCTATAGCTGCCTGGAGTTATCCAGACAGATTATTTTGTTGTGGGTCACAGGACTAGAGTGTGTGGGCGTGTGTGTTATGCCGATGCAAACATATCTACCTTTTTCAAATGCATATGTCAGAGTGATTTGTATTGTGCAATGGGGTGAGTGCATGTTTATGTGTGTGTATGAGTGATGTATCTGATTTGATAGTACTGACCCCAATCTGCCTGCCAAGGTTATCCAGCTTAGGGATGTGCCGAGTGGGCATCAGGAGATTCTGACACAGCAGGCCTGACTGCCCCAATTTTAAAACATGGCTGTCAGTCACTCCCTTTCTTTTTTCCTATCTCTGTGTACCTCTCTCTCTATCACTTCTCACACACACACACACACACACACACACACACACACACACACACATATATATATGAAGACATGGACACAGCAGAGTAGCCGTCTTCACAGCCACTTAGGAATACCTGAGTAGCGTTCACAGACATGTGCACACACAAAAACACATGCATCCTATTCAACTAACTGTCAAGTTAATATGCACCTGGAAACTGAAAGAACTGAACTAGTGACAAATTATTGGAGTTTTTAGAAACACAGCTGAATAGAAGTGGTATAAACACACCAGGGACAAATTCATGCTTCTGACACATTCTGTTTCACTCACACAAGTGCATGCATTCATGCTATATGGCCCTGGAGGAGGAAAAAGTGGTGGTGATCTGATTAATAGAGAGGACCTCTGGGAAAAACAGCCCCAAGCTCAGGGCTTCAGTCATTCTGGGCATAACAGGTGCTACTTTACACTGTCTGCTTCTGTTAATTATCAACAAAGCAGTGCTGGAAACATTTACCGAAATTCACACCAGGTGAACACCCATTAGTGCATGAAGAGTACCCAGAGGGTCTGTGCAGACCACCTCTCCAACTACCAATCATGGAGTGAAGCTAAGCAACTATACCCACATGTGAACCCAGAAA
The DNA here is from genome assembly GCA_015108495.1 of Heterochromis multidens. Lineage (NCBI taxonomy): Eukaryota > Metazoa > Chordata > Actinopteri > Cichliformes > Cichlidae > Heterochromis > Heterochromis multidens. Next base: position 35,696 of record VUQS01075781.1, read on the forward strand.
AAAACACAACCGCAAACACTATATGTACTCATGGCGCATGCAATTGTAGATTTCTGAGTTTTGGACACTAGTATAATGGTTACACCTTCAGAGATATACACCCAGACACAAAAATGTGAACACAGAAAAAGTCAGCTCTGCCTCTCTCCTCACTTTCTTTTTTTCCTTTCGAATACTCATTTTTCCCTTCATCCCCTCCTGTCCCTGGAGGCCTGAGTACATCAGTTCATCGACACATTTCGTTCTGGTTGGTGGTCTCTATGGAGCCTCCTGTTTGATGCGACCTTTCTGCCCCTTCGTTCTGGGAGTCTCAGGCGTCTGGTCACTCTGAATCATTCCCTCCGTCTGCTTTTGTTCGGGTAAAAAGGTTCGGCAGAGAAAGGGAACCAAGCGCATAAAGGGAGATGAATCAACAGACATCTCATGGCGCCTGCTGCCGCTATCCAAGTGAAGTATAGTACTGTTTGTACTCATCCACCTTATCACCCCTCCCCTTCCACCCCTCTCTCTTCAACCTCACATTTCTGCCCCTCCGCACACCCTAACACCCCTGTTTTGTGCCTGTATGCTCCTGAATCTCTCTATGGTTCTCATCCTATTTTCACATCTCATCATCATATCCCAGTTTGCTTCATTCCCATCAATAATGGAAGGGTTTCTGACTGGGTGAAAATAAATAACGCTTAGCCAATCAAGTGGGGACTTACAGACATTCCACCAGATGCTTGCACCAATGCGAAACAGAGCTTTGGTAGCTCATATAAGAAGTGAGTGTGGGTTATGAGGCCATTGAAAGAAAAAGTAAATTATTCAGGTGGCACTCACTTTTGCAGCAAATTGCTGTGGAGACCTGTTCATCAAAAAAAAAAAAAAAAAAACCAAAAAATTTTTTAAAAAAAAAAAAAAAAAAAAAATTAAAAAAAAAAAAAAAAAAAAAAAAAATAGA
>VUQS01075785.1:0-11063 GCA_015108495.1 Heterochromis multidens
CTGCACCTGTTGGAAATTCTCCACTGGCGTTACTCAGTCAGACTATGGCCGTGTGTGTGTGTGTGTGTGTGTGTGTGTGTGTGTGTGTGTGTGTGTGTGTGTGTACTTGTTTTGACATCTTTGTGAGGACCGAAAATTGACATGCTACTATACTTGTGGGGACAAACCGTCCTTGTGAGGACCTTAATGCCGGTCCTCACAAGGTTGAAGGCATTTTTGAGGCTCAAAATGTGCTTTTAGTGTCAGGATTACAGTTAGGTTATGGTTAGGTTTAGGCTAAGGGTTAGAGTTAGGCATTCATTTTTGATGGTTAGGGTTAGGGTAAGGCTGGGGAAAGCATTATGTCAATGAGATGTCCTCACAAAGATAGCAAGACAAGTGTGTGTGTTTGTGTGTGTGTCTGTGGGTGTGTCTGTGTGTGAGGGTGTGTGTGTGTCTGTGTCTGTGTCATTTATTTGAACTGCGGTTAGTATATAGATCACATACAGCAAACAAAAGTAGTTTTGAATAACAGATGATTTTTAAGAGTAACACACAATTTGAAATATTTGAAAAGGGTTTATACATTAAGCTGATATTAGAATTATGAAATATTTTAATACCTATCCTCTAACTTTGAAAATCTGGTCAAATATTTCTGCTCATTTAGTCAGTAATGTCCCACAGACTGACTAATGTGTTGCTTGTATGTGTATATATTTGGTTTTTGTGTTTTTAAAGTGTTAGTTTTGGTAGCAGAAAGTAACAGAACTACTTTTAATAATAGTTTTTTTGCAAATTTGTTATTGTTTTGCTTATAAATAATGAAAAGATTAAAATTGAAAAGACAGGATATAACGTCATGTTGAAAATTGCAGCTTCCACATAGCAACTGTACCTCTGATTTTGATCATGTCTGCTTCCTTGCTCTGCGACAACATGCTTCCTTTGTGATTATTTTATTTTATATGCCTCTGGTTTCTTTCATACACATCAACTTTTAGAACCTGTAGAATATGTGCCACTCAGTGCCAGTGGATTATACACTCTTTTTGTAAGCAAGCTCTCAAGCTCACATATAAATCATTAATGCACTTCTAAACCACTTGTAAATCCATGTGATGCTGTGTAAGAAAAATCTCTGAATCAGAATTTAAAAAAGAGAAGAAAGCATCAATTATTCACTTTTCTCCCCATAATAGGATTTCAGTACGTCTGCTGTTTGCTGTTTTTTGCATGAAGTGAATTCATTGATCCGTTTTCCTTGATAACTCATTCTCTTTATTCTTTTGATATGGCACTGCTGTCACTCCGTTCACCCAGTCTCTCATTTCTGTATCCACTGGAAGCCTTCTTTCTTCTCACTGTTTGTCTGTCTCCATTTCTCTCTTCCTCTCTTTCTCCAAAGATCAGAGGGGAAAAAAATAAAGCACGCATCCCAAACACAGCATCCTGTCATGCTTTCCCATTCAGTTTACATCAAAAGCATAAACGTGCTACATTATAATACAGATGATCTCCTACAGATATGCTGAATCTTCTTTCAGTGATGGAAGTTTTCCAGCCAGGCAAAGATAACATATCTTATACTTTGGGAAAACTCAGCTTTTAACAGTTATTTTTTAGAGTTTTATGCTTGTTTGGGTGTGATAAGTGTATTTAAATGTTGATGAGGAAAGTGTGTATGTGTACACAGAGACAGGACGGTTTAGTGTGCCAGGGCTTTGTCTCCACCTTCTGCTACCAGAGGCCAGATGATAGCTTTACACACAAAGAGGGGAAACGTTAGCCTGAGGATAGAGTTAGAGACGCAGATAAGAAAATTCACTCTGTATTTCTGTGTGTGTACGGTGGAGTTTGGTGATAAGTATAAACCGTTTGAGAAATTCTTTTACCCTTCAATCTGTGTGCATACAGCTGGATTTTGTGCGTGTTAACAGCCTGCCTGTATAAATTCTTTACATAGAAGACTTTGAGAGATGACACCGACACATCAATCGTAGCCAAGCAGGATGTGGTCTGGGTTGCCTCAGCTGGCATCTGCCTGCAGCGGTTGGCAGATTTTTTCACCTTGCTCTGTTGACATAGCTTCTGCATGGTGTGCACAGAGTTCAGCAAGAAAGAAAGATGAGTGCGAGAAACAGGAAAAAGAGTGCCAGCGGTGCCTTTTTAAAGTCTGCAGATGCAAGCCCAGGCTAAGACTTTGAGATCTGTTATATTTAATAATGTACATGGAAGGACTGATGTTTATTTAGCTAACTATGTATCAATGATATGATTCTAAAGCTATGAAAACAGGAGAAGTTTGATCAGAAATGACATCTAATAATGGTGACAGAAGCAAGTTCAAACTTGTTTTCTTCTGGAGAATAAACTTATGAGAACAAGTCGATCTTTTTGTCAGTTGTGAGGCGATGTAACCAACAGAGAGGCCTGAAGTGAAGTCTGTGATAAAATTCAACATTGTACCCTACTCTGCCAGGAAGATATTCACAAAAAAAAGAAAAGAAAAGAAAACTGCAACCAGTATTGTATTGTAAGATTTTCATCACGAGGACCAATTTTGACTTGAGACCTAAGTCTACCTTCCAAAAGTAATTATGTCTTATGTGATATGAAGGCTCTGTAGGCTGACTGGCTGGGGAGATGGGCTGCAAGCTCATAAATGTTTGAGTAATTGACCATATATTTGAGATCTAAACAGACTAAAAACCTACACTGATGACACAATAACAAACAAACTAAAAGTATTTACAGTCCAGCTTACAGCTTTTGCCATTTGAGCTGCATAAAATCTAAAAGAAAGAACAGACACAGACTGAGGAAAGCCTAATATGATGCTTCGCCTGTGTAAACTGCATCTGAATGAATTGCTCAACACTTGTGACCAATTACTCCATCAAAATATAACAGTGTTTCTCACAAAACAAACTGTGGCAAAAATGTAAGCATGAAGCAAAACCGAGCATAATGCCATCTTAATGATACCATTATACTTCTTATTTGCTCACAAGCATTTGTTTATCTAAGCTGAAAACAACTATAAAAACAGCATTAACATATTCCATCTGTAGATCTAACTGAATGAGGGTCTAAATTTAGGCAGTGACCTGAAATACTTGTGCCTTTTACTGTCTGAAAATCTCTTCTGTATGTTTCATTATGAGATTAAAAGAGACTGTATAGTTTATAGTGAGGTTTAAATGCTGTGAGTTTAAAATATGTGGTGACTGATTATGAATTTAGCTGAAAAGTAATAAGCTCAGCCTCTAGGTTAGACTGCATTAGTTGTCCTGAAATCATTTCACAAATAAATGCCTATAAAATCCATATCCATAAACACCTAAAGTTGCCTGTTACCTGTATTGCAAAGCCCTAGTGGTAAAGCAAGGGCTCTTAGGGACAATAAGCCCTTTGCTATGCTATTAATCCTGGCCCAGTTTTTTTTTTCTATTGTCAAAGCTGCCATGTTTGAACAGTGCTGTTGTCTTCTCTGTGTTTGCTCATTTAGGAACAAACATTTGCCCGAGCGCACTGCTGCTGCCGCAAACAAGCTCTCCTAGGAAGTGTTATTAATAGGATAATTAAGCAGACGGTAATGAGCTGGATTATGCCTAATTATGACAAGATTTGTTTTGGCATTTTGTCTTGTAAGGAGCCAGTCAAGTGGTAAAGTCTACCTTGGAGTTCATTATGCTGATGTGCGTGCACCTGAGTGCACAGGACAGGCATCAGGAACCCAGGTGGGGGTGTGGGGCACAGTGAGGTGCCATGTGTGCCAGCACAGATAGCATGGCAGCGGACATCAGTGCTGTCTGGCTGCCTCCCTAACTGGCTGGTTGGCAGTGCAACAAGCTTTGACCCCTGAGATGCTGCCAGGCTAAGAGACCAACATGTGCCAAGTGCTAAGCTGCAGCTGTCTGACAGTCTTTTTGTTCAGGGAACAGGCTGACCTATTGGAAATCTTTTCCAACAAGAAGATACACAAGCATCATTAATGGCTTCTAATGAGAAAGGATAAGTGCTCAGTAAAAAAAATTCCATCTGAGCATTTCGGATTTGCTGCTGTAATGTATAAAAAAAGGCAAATAATAACTTTAACTGGCAATTACTCCCAGGCTAGGCTGCGACAAAAATCGTATCATTCTGGCCCATACAGACCCACCACAGTCAATCACACACCACCCGCCTCCCCACTCCCCTGGATATGTATACAAGTGCCACTTAATGAGTATGAGGGAATAAAGAAATTTAAGAGAGAGAATACATAATGAATACCTTTAAATAATGCAGAAGTGTATTTGCTACTGCAATGAATCCTAAAACAACTGATGGCATCCTGTCTGTGTGAGGTAGCATAAAAGAAAGTCCATATGGTAAATCATTTATCAGATGACAGTGATTTCCAAACAAAGTAGGTTTGTAAACTCCCTAAGGCAAAAGGATGCCTTTCTCCTTATATTAGTCCTTAAACAAACAAACCAAAAAAAATAAGTATGGGAATCCTGAGTGGATATGATAAATGGCTGAGCCAATAATCAGTGTCTTCCAAAAAGAAGTAGCACATCATAAACTGTAATGAGAAGGGTTAGGGTCTTCTGATGAATTCTTGAGAAAGCAGTTTTTTTGTCCTATGCAAACAAGCTCTTTTGACCTCACAACACAATCCAGGTAATGGACATGTAGTTGTTAAATTAAAAAATGCATGGATGTCTCATTTTCATTTCAATACATTGTTCATCGACATCCACACAAAGATAGCTTCCAAACATGTTTTTCCAGGTTCCAAACAAATACTGTTAAACACGTCTATCCTAAAAAATAAATGAATACAACAAATGCTTAATTCTGATTAAATCGTGGTTAAGAAAAAGAAAAAAAGATGTTTAACAACATGTCAGAGCCACAGTGAAAGATGTCTTTAGGTCACCAGGAAAAACTACATCTGCAGCAGGCTAGTCAAAGTGTATAACCCTTGTTTTATGAGCATAGCTTCTTCTTCTAGCACTGGCACGTCTTCAGTGAGGACTATGCTAGTTAAAGAAATTTATATCCATTTGAGGAAGCCAAACAAATTAATACATTTATAAGACCACCACTCAATGTAAGGTTTATGCCCTAAATTAACAGTATTGGTAATTACCAAAATCATTTTTATGTTTTGTAATGGTTAATCCACCAGTATGTACAAGCTCTTTAATCAAAAATATTTTTAGTGCTAAACTATAATTATTATCGATGAAATTTCAAATACACTGTTTTACAAAATTCAGTGAATTCAGTCATTTTTAGTTTTAAACAAGTGTTTGACAGATTTCTAAAATATTTGTGTTTTCTTGCTTTTATGACAGGTGGTCTAATAAAGTTGTATTTTGCAGTATGGCTCTGCTCTGTGAAATCCCTGGCTATCCTGGCATGCATGGAAAGCCCAAGGCAGAGGGAGCAACAGCAAAGAACCCCCACACAAAGCAGACTAAGCATCAGTGACAAAACAAATGACTTTGTTTAAGCTAGACACATCATGAAACGGAGGATCTGTGATAGAGGCGGGTTACAAAGCAGCTCGCAGAGGAATTGTAGCAATGCTACACAGACTAAAGCAGTTTAAATAGCATGCCTTGAATGGGATTTGCCAGTTGATACACAGAAGGGAATCACCCATTAACTGATGTTTGCTGGAATTTGTTCAGCTATCAGCTGATGTACTGGGATTATGGGCTGAACTTGACTTCACTGCCTGCCTCAGCAAACTCTAGGCTCATGAATTTGTTCCTTGGGCTTCTTACATAATGACCTTGTTAATCAGTGCTTTTGAGCCATTTGTGTTCGTCAGGTGAAAATGCTCGGCCATTTACTGCTTGTTTTGTTCATATGTGTTTAAGCATATAAACAACATATGCGTTAGCAAGGTTTAATGAAACTTGATTTTCATTGACCAGCTGTTTACCTGCAGTTGTTGTTGGAGCATCATGGGGGTTGCAGGATAGCTTCTAGTCTTAATGGCTTCATGACTAGAGGCAGCTAGTTTGAAATTTACTAAAAGTAGAGTCTTGCAAGAGTGGCACCTTGCAGGTGATGCCTGTCATGGTAATCAAAACGGGGTGAAATCTCTGGATATCTTTGGTATTTTCAGAACAGACAGAACCAGCTACTCTCAAATGATGCCTTTGTGTACCGTGTTCCTGTTTGTGGCAAGTAAATGAACATCAACGTTGTAGCTGTTCTGTGTAGCTCATCTAGTGTACTTGTTTCTCAGCTTACTCCCTCTGAAACCTTATCTGCACCTTCATCATCAAAGTTGTGTTTTCAGAAGAAGGGAGCAGCATCTGATTAAGAGAAATTATTGTCCACTGGTAAGTGTGGAGGTAGGAAATACTATGCTTTGATGTTGTGATGGTGCAGATAGTGGCCCAGGAAATACTACATGGATGGAGGGAAGAAAGAATTTTACTTAATATCATCAAATACCACAACAGGATATCGATACAAAGCAGATTTCAAAATCCACAAAGAGGAAACACAAGCTCAAGCTTTTTGAAGTGGTTTTTTGCAGATGTTCATTAATTACTTGAACATCATCAAAAGTGTGCAAGGACTTTTTATAAACTTGATGTGTGTACAATACAGCCTAGTCTCAAAACTTGGAGTGATTTGTAAGGAAGAGTGGCTTTAAATGAAATAAATTAAGAAAAGAGCAACTTCTGACTGGCTAAAGTATTTATAAGTGATACCTTAGTAAGGTGCAGATACTTCAATGTGTAAACGCTTTAATAAAAAGAAAAGGTGTCTGTTAATGAAAGAGGAAAGTAATGGTGCAGTTCATTTGGTTTGTTTTTAAAGTTAGTTTGCTCAAGAGATTGGATTTATTACTCAAAAAATAAACTAAACTACAGTAAAAAAAAAAACAAAAAAAAAAAACGATCAGGTTTCTAATTATGCACAAAATAAGGCTTTTTGCCAGCTTTGTAAAAGACAGTCTGAGGACTAACCTTTTCACAGCACTTACTCTCAGGACCCCTTTCAGAAGCTCGTTAAAAGGCTATCACTGATAAGGTACCCATGATGTATTGACAATATATTGTTAATACATTAATAATTGATATGTTAGTCTCAAATCCCATATGCATTGAAAACCAGGCTCATGCAGGTTATACAAGCACACAGAACAATATCCACATTAAAAGAACATCTGTTCAAATGAGCATTTCTTCAGAAGGCATCCACCAGGGGTGCAAACCTCCTTACACACTCATCACTTAATAACAGTAGCTCACTGTTCAAGTAGACTTTTGAGACTTTGGAGGCGGTACAGTGACTGATGTGTATGCCCCATTGATGGATCACTGCCTGCTGAGCTCATTTTAAGGAGGATAAGGGATTGTTTCTTATTTATGAAAAAACATTGCAGTCAAGTTTTTTTTTGTCATCATTGTGTTGGTGATCAAGAAAAGCTGCTCTATGTCTTGTTATTGGTATTGTATCGTGTTGTATTTCCAAGTTATGCAAGGAGTGCTCCTACCACTAAAGCAACTTTTACATTTCAAATTGCCCTCATATTAGGTGCATATTTTATGTGTGCTGGTTTTGAGAGTTAAGGTCCTGGCATGATCGTGTGTTGATAGTCTGTAGGTGCTTTGTTTAAGTGAAGTTTAAGTTGAAGGTGTCTACTGTCATTGGAGGGCAGTGCCAAAAGTATGTGGAGCATGAAATGTGTGGGCTTGCTTTGTTCAGTTTTTCTGCTGTTGTTGGTCCTTTAGCTTAACCTCTTCTAAGGGGAAGACAGAAGTGATAATATATAAAGAACCTCATTGCACTGAACTCTAATGTCTCTGCTTCTAATGCACGGCCTCCATGGCTGCTCCTTTCCTGCTCAAACAAACTGTTCGGCCAGTCAGCATTGTACCTACACATAACATCATCTCTGTCAGGTAACTTTGTGGAGGACTTTGTGCCATTGTGTCTCCACAGCCTCTGCACTTACTGAATTCCCACAATCCCTCTCTGTGTAGCCAAGGAGTAACGAAAGCAACCATTCCAGCATTATTAAAGACCACGGTTCTTATAAAAGTATCAGCACTACCTCTTACCAGAGATATTTGTTCTCTTCAGGGGTGGCTGTGGCTCAGGAGGCAGAGTGGGCTGTCTACCAATTGAAAGGTCAGTGGATTGATTCCCCAGGTACTCCAGTCTGCAAATACTGCAGTATCCTTGACTGTCAAGCATCAATTAGAGTGTGAGTGTGTACACGAATGTTAGACAAAGTGTGTGTATGAATGTATGTGTGATTAAGTGAATGAGACTTGTAGTAAAAAGCACTTTGAATTCTTCAGTCTTGCCTATTATTCAACACAGTGTAAAAAAAAAAGGCATAATTTCTTATATGTGAATGACAAAATAGTTCAGAAATAATTAATCAGAGCAAGGACAGACATTATTTTCACAAGCACAAGAGGGGTCATGTCCAGAAAATGTAAACCTAGGTCATTTAAAGCATTTGAGCAAACATCCAATGCAGTTTGCAGTGTGAATGCTGCTTAGCTCAAAATGGTGTCTGATTAAAAAAAACCCAAAAAACTCAAATCTAAATCTGGGAATGATGGATTTTCATACTGTGAAATGCCACCACTGGCAGCAGAAATTTATTAGAGTCAAGTGTCTTAATTCTTTTAAAATGGTTTAAGCTTAACAAGGCCTTTGCAATGCTTATGAAATTCTGCTGTTGTGGAGGAAGAAAAAAAGAATTTTAATGCATTTGCATTTACAACCCAGGCAACACACCCGCATGCACTCTCTCACACGCAGACACAAACTGCAGCCGCACATATCTTCTATTAAAGCGCTCCATTCACTCCTGCAGCTCTTGATAAGAAAGCTAAGTCTGGGATTTAGAGCTTTAGCTTATCGTCATCTTCATGAAGCTTTCTCTGCAAAGTGCAGTAAGCATGGGCCAGCAATCTGCATAGAATTTACAGGGCATGATGGGAGAGGAGAGAGGAGGGAGGTGATTAGGAGAGGAGGGAGGTGGTTGCGGTGTTTGGGGAGAATGGTGACAATAAACACATTCATCTGAAAACCCGTCTGTTCCGAAACAGGTGGATTTACATTCCTCAGAAATCAAAGCTGTCTTGGTGGGTAAAACCTGGCCTACTGCTGTGGTATTTATGAACTAGTGAGCACAATGTTTGTGTGCGTGTGTGTGTTGAAAAGAGTCAGAGAAAGGGAATACAGATTCATACTGCACACAATACACGGTTAATTCCTCAACACACATTCAGAGAGAGAGAGAGAGGGAGAGGGAGAGGGAGAGAGCGTTCAGTTCTGTAACAGGGGACTTTTCATTTACTCAGGGGAAAAAAAAAAAAGCAAAAAGATGAGATTATGGAGAAAGCTCATTTCCTGCTAAACTTGGACTCTGGTTTCCCAAATAAAATTGCTTTTATTCTTCACAACATGTGTTCCCAGAGATTAAGGCCCTGTAATCTTGCAAGGGCTTAATAAGACTCAGTATGCGGAGTGCAGGCTAAAACAGAAAATGTGGAACGAGCCTCGCTTAGCTCTGTTCTACCCAATGACTTTAATCCTGTTTATTAAATTATAAAGAACCTTAAAGGATAAAGATAAAGAATATTGAGTCGTGGATTTAAATGATTCAGGGTTATTTTCTTCCCCTCCTGTCTTAGTGCGAGTTATTTGATAGCACTGGATCATGTTTAAAGATGGCAGCAGGCAAGAGCTGTGGCAGACTTTGTTTTTACAAATGTAGCTCTCTCTCCTCTAAGTGCAAACCTGCATTAAGTATGGACTCAGCCTCGGCTGGGCTCCGATTCTTGGGTATTAAAGTGTAAAGCGTTTCACACATGCTAGTAATCCTGAGTGTCACTGATCCCTGAGACAACTTTTAAATGGTGACATAAGAAAAAATTTAATTTAGAGCGCGAGCTGAAATGTTTTGCTCTCGTTTATCCAGCAAGCACCGGTGCAGATCCTTAAAATCTTGCAATCTAGAACAACACAATACTGACTGACCCCTTTTATACACCATATAAGTGGACGTGTTTACAGTATCACTCCAGGATGTATGTAAAAACTGTCAGAGCCAGATATAAGGAGATTACCAATAAGCTCTGAGAGTTAATGGCCAAGAGAGGGAGTCTATGCGAGCTATGTGGACTTGTGAACTTGTCACTGAGAAGTTCTACTGAGCTATTGGGCTAAGAGGATTGCAGGCCACTAATCCAAATCAAAAGACATACCATGTGAATTATTACATTCTGAGACAGATTATTTTACCCCGAGATTAAGCGTTGATGCCAGCCAAATCTTCTCGTCTTGCCTGATGAGGAATGGAATATGCACATCGGCCTGCCTTTCTAAGTGTTGTTGTTGGTGTATATGAGGACGTTACATTTAGAGTGATTGCTTTGATCCCGGTAATATCGCCATGATACAACTTATTCATGTCCCAGGAGGAATGTCACACATTGCTAGATATGTACATATGAATGGAATCTGTAGGCAAAGGACAGGATTTTTTTTAGTATAGCAAGCTGCCTGGTTTCTATTTGACGTCCACTTATAGTCCAAATTACATAGACCAATCAGGTTTGAGCAGGCCTTGGTTGCTTGCAGGTAAACTGTCCATGTAGAGAGCAAGAGTGATTGCATTGAGAGAAATGCGTTATCAAAACAATTGTCTATTGTCTGAGGATGATTTAGCACGTATTTATAGGCTACAGTCCAAAACATCCATTCATAATTGTTCATTGTGTTTTCTCACTGTTGACCTTAGAGAGATTCTACTGTAAAATTAAATCAGTCAGTACAGTCCTCTGGGTTTAGCAAAATATGAAGCTTCATAAAAACAGGAAACCACTATTGGCACACACTGCACTATCTAACACTATACTGGCTTTTGTTGTTCCCAGGGAAGGCAAAAGGCTCCATGCAAATATAAATTATATTTTTTATATTTTCTTAAGTGTTTTTGATCATTTGCAAAAATATTGTTTAAAAGTTAAAGAAAATGTTGTCCTCTACATCATCTTCTTAATTTAAAGGAAACACCAGGAAGCAGGTGTATTTAG
>VUQS01075785.1:11203-21210 GCA_015108495.1 Heterochromis multidens
TGGTATGTGTGCAACTTCTCTGCTACATAACCATTTAATCCCCTGTTGGATAAAGTGAATAATGCTTTGTGTGGAGCTAAAAATTAAGCTGCTCTTTTTTGCCTCTAAAAACTTTGGAAATGTGAGATATCCCCCCGACAGCGACAGCATCTAGTTATATGGATGATGCAGCATACAAAAGAGTGAAAGAGAGTGACTGCATGTGAAAGATGGTATTTTTGGCACTCTGTGGAGAGGGAAGTAATCCCCTGGATGATTCACTCTGTCTCTCACTTTGTAGACAAGAGGAGTCGGCTGGAGATTGAAAAAACACCATGGAGGAAAAAAAGACAGAAGCAAGCAAACAGAGACGGAGTGTTCTCACCAAATAGTTGGGTATCTTTTGTCCAGTGTCTGCACTACGACTGTGCCATACAGAGTTAGCTAACTAGATCCTGTCCTTTTGTTCCCAGGCAACCCCTTGTCAGTAGCATCCTGCAATGTGGATGAGAGCGCCTACAGACAAGCAGTCTGTAAGCGATTAGCTGCTGAGAGGATTTACTGTACTTTAGCTGCACAGTGTAAGGTCCTCTGTGTGTGTGCCTTCCATAATCCAGCCTCTATTTACAGGATATCAGGTCAACTACTTGGTGATTTCTGTTCATTTACTTTCGATCACTGAGCATAGCAGAAACATATTTCATGCCACACATTTAGCTACACACACAGACACACACACACACAGACACACACACACACACACACACACACAGAGCTCTCTGTTGCAAAGAGGTGGAAATTGAGTGGCAGTTCAATTCTTTTCCTTTTTCCTTACCCTGAGCCATCATACTTAATTTAACAAGATCAGCGAGAAGAAAAAGTAGAGGGGATTTTTGAAGATGCCAAAAGGGAATTAGAGAAAGTATGATTCCTGACCCAAGACTTCAGTAATACAGCTTGATAAATGGATGTCATATTGAACGTGATCTTTATGTATATCTAATCCATGAGATGTGAAGAGAGGCCGTGTTATTGTGGCTTTAAGGAAAGTGGTTTCAGGATGTCATTGTCATCTCTAGGACTAAGTCATGCACACAGCAGGATAAGCTAAACCGAACACCAGAGAAATACAAAAATAACTGAGGCAAAGTGCTCCTTCTTTGTCAGTTAAATGTCCAGTTTTATGTATCTGTGCAGTCAAGTATTATTTTTCTGTTTGCTGTAGCCCAGATAGATGTTTTTCCTCACGTTTTGGTTTGTTTAGGCTGATTTTGACTTTTTTTTATTTGTTTGTTTTTTTTTTCTTTATGAAACATCAGCTATAGGAATTTGTGATAAAAGATGTATGAGTTTTGGTATTATTTTAAAAGCAAAAGTAATATGAATTCAGTGTGTTGATCTGAAACTATCAGACAGTGTAGTATATGTTGATTATATGTTGGTGCAAGCTACTCTAGTAACCTTGATAACACCATAAACTGCATACTAAAAGATGACGATAATGTAAGTCACTTCAACCTGCATTCTTTGTAAATGCCAGCAGCTCTTCTGGTTGTAATAAAAAAAAGGTCCAATCGTATAAGGATCTTTGAAGAATGACTGTAGTTCTGTATTTCCAAAGTAAATATGCTCTCAGTGAGTTTATGATCTCAATCACTAGTTTCAAGACCTGTTTAATACAACATGGTGTTCATTTTGTAAATTATGGTTCCTTTTCAAGTAAAAGGAAATTAACAGTAAATTAGGGAATGTTAGGGTGTGGCTACTTCATGATGGACAGCTACTGTAAGGCCACGTTTGGGTCTTCTTCTGCACTCAGTGTAACAGTGCCTGTTTTGTTTGCTATCAAATAATTTCCTGTGCTTTGTGTGTAAACTGCAAGGAGAAAATCAAAAATACATAAAACACACTACTACTGAAACTTAAACCAAAGTGAGATAAAAGACACTTCACTATCACTTTGATTGTTGGAGTTTTTCTTTGTATTATTGTAGGGTTTTTACCTTACGATATAAAGCGCCTTGAGGCGACTTTTGTTGTGATTTGGCGCTATATAAATAAAATTGAATGAATGAATTAAAGGAGAAAATCGGTAATTATACTGGACATCTTCAGTTGAAATGCATAATATAACCTAATGAATATTCTATTCAAATCTAGTCTAACTCCTTCCCTATTTTCACTGCTTTGGCACCTGCTTTTCGGAAAATGAACGTGGGTTATAAAGACCCTATTCTTTTTAAGCTTATCTTATCACAGGGATGTTACCATAAAAACATTCATAGCACAATCCTGCTGCCCCAGTATGTGCACGTACGCACACACTCCTCCAGTTTTTATTATCTCAGGAAGATATGTGCCTTCTTCTGATTCTGTTCTCTGATAAAAACTGGTTTTACTGTTCACATCTTTCATAATAATGCTGCTGCAGCTAAACCACAGACCACAGTTTCATGATGACGATAAATGACCACAGTGTAAACAAAAACTTTGCAGAGAGACTGAATTTATCGAAAGACTGTTGTACTGGAATTCAGTTCATTTCACTAGGTGTGTCTAATAAACCAAGTGTCTACAAAGACTATAAACAGTAACTATTGCTAATATGTACAGTGTTATCTGAGTTTTGCTAACATCATTTGCATCCTCTACTTCAGCACCGGCAGTTAGAGTAGGTAAAGCAGTCCCGCTGATATAAACACACACATGCATACACACCCTCTCACCGACATGCAAAGACCTGCTTAATAAATTATCTATTGTAGTTTTTCTCCATCTCTTTCTATAAGAGGAACCTCCAACTTGCTTACCTTAATCAACTGAAGTGTTTGTGACTGCATGTGTGCGCGTGTGCTGTGTAATTGAAGGCCACTGACAGACCCCTGTCCTATGAGATGTTCAGTTGTGACGTGCTTATTTGATCAGTGACAAATGCAAATACAGTGCTTTGAATGCAAAATGAAAAAGGTGCTGCTGGCTTCCTATTTGCATAGATAGCAGGTGACAGATGGCTGCTAGTAGATTCTCACATAAACGGCCACTAAATACAGCGGGATATAGCTGACACTGTTACAGGAACAGACGGGGAGTATTGCAAATAAACATTTCACAGCAACATGCTCACACACACACACACACACACACACACACACACACACACACACATACACGGACATGAGCAAACAGTGGGAAACCCAAGCTTTGAAAGCACGCTGAGAAGTGCAGTGTCTCCAACAGTGCATGTAGACCACACAATAACCCCACTAACAGTCATTCATGTCTGCCATTGCTGTTATTGGTTCAATAATCTGTCTCTGGCTTCCATGGCTTTCACCGATGCTTGTCAGTCATGTACAATTTCCTTAGTGGGAGCTAGCTGGCACAGTTTCTCTCTGACAGACAGCTCAGTGTGTGTGTGTGTGTGTATTTAGTGCGTGGGTGAGCTCACAGAGGTGAAGGATAAAGTTTTTTTCAGGCAGCATTTTGACTTCAAACTCACAGAAGAAAATGTCCATATCCAAATGTGAGTTTTTTAAACATTTTGGGGAAAAAAAGATGGTACTCACATTGAATCTCACTAAATAATCAGTATAATAATTAGAGCATTTCCTAGTAATAGGTGTGCCATTTAATAAATGGCTTCAATTCCCATGGAGATGAGACTGAGTGTAGTAATGAACATACTCTGTAATCATGAAATCATGAAATGAGTAAAAGCTTTTTAAAGTCACAGGAAACCTTATAACATTATAACAACATTGTAACAACCATTATATAACATTATAACAACCTTATAACATTATAACAACCTTATAACAGTCAGGTAAAATGTGTTTAGCAAAATAAAGTAGTTATCTCTTTTTAAATAAATATACAGTACGCTCACCTCAACTGTTTGTTAACGGAAATATCTAATCAGCCAATCACATGGCAGCAACTCAGTGCATTTAAGCATGTAGACATGGTCCAGACGACCTGCTGAAGTTCAAACTGAGCATCAGAACAGGACAAAAAGGTGATTCAAGTGTCTTTGAATGTGGCATGGTTGTTGGTGCCAGACAGGCTGGTCTGAGTATTTCACAAACTGCTGATCTACTGGGATTTTCCCCACACAGCCATCTCTAGGGTTTACAGAGAATGACAGCAGTTCTCTGTGTGAAAATACTTTGCCCATTCTTCTCTGACCTCTGGCATTAACAGACTGCTTCAAGCTGATAGGAAGGCAACAGTAACTCAAATAACTACTCATTACAACCAAGGTATGCAGAAGAGCATCTCTGAACACAACACGATGAACCTTTCTCAGAGAAGTAGCAGATGGGCTACAGCAGCAGAAGACCATACCAGATGCCACTCCTGTCAGCTAAGAACAGGAAACTGAGGCTACAATTCACCAAAATTGGACAGTAGAAGATTTGAAAAATGTTGCCTGGTTTGATAAGTCTTGATTTCTGTTGTAACATTTGGATGGCAGAGTCAGAATTTGGTGTAAACAACATGAAAGCATGGATCCATCCTGCCTTGTATCAAAAGTTCAGGCCGCTGGTGGTATAATGGTGTGGGGGATATTTTCTTTGCACACTTTGGGCCCTTAGTACCAACTGAGCATCATTTAAACATCACAGCCTACCTGAGTATTGTTGCTGACCATGTCCATCTCTTCACTTTGCCCTGGATCAGGTGACCCTGAATCCTCCCTTAGTTATGCTGCAATAGGCCTAGACTGCTGGGGGCTTTCCATGATGCACTGAGCATTTCTCCTTATCTCACCTCGTTTCACCCAATATGTGTTTATACACCACTCTGCATTTAATCATGAGTTATTATTAATCTCTGGCTCTCTTCCACAGTATGTCTTTTGTCCTGTCTTCCTCCCCTCACCCCCAACCGGTCGCAGCAAATTGCTGGTTCTGCCGGAGGTTTCTTCCTGTTAAAAGGGAGTTTTTCCATCCCACTGTTGCCAAGTGCTTGCTCATAGGGGGTTGTCTGATTGTTGGGGTTTTCTGTGTATTATTATAGGGTCTTTACCTTACAATGTAAAGCACCTTGAGGTGACTGTTGTTGTGGTTTGGCGCTATATAAATAAAACTGAATTGAATTAAATTTACGACCACAGTGTTTGAGCCCCTAAAAAATGGGGAGCTGCTTGTAAAAAAGACTGTAATTCCCCAGAATTTTATATTTTTGTTCAACGTGTGAAATTAAATTTGAAAATTTCCACCTTAATCCCATTTTCATCATGTTGCTATAACTGAATATATTTTTGTGCACGCTGATGTCAGTGTCCAAGAATATTTGGATCCATCTGTATAGTATGAAGTGGTAAACTGTGTTTATCTGAACCTTCTGGTCCCATTTTACACAGTTCATTTCGACAGAAGTTATTTTCCTGCTTCCAGATGGAAGCGTCACAATCCTTTTCAGCATCACATAAATCAGTCAATTGATTTTAAAAGTAAAACATTCGAGACTTGGCAAACATTATAGTTTTTTAGGCCAGCAAACTGTCGAGGATGAATAGACTCCCTGTAGGAGTAAAGGCAAATCACCAAGGGAAGATTTCTCACTTCACCTTTGTCAGCTTCTCGTATTAATCTCATATTGTTTATTAATGATGGGAGAGGGCTAATTTATGGGTTTTTTTTATATAATATTAGATATTAATATCAGTGCATAATTTTCACACGAGAGTCTTGTAATAAGTAAGTCTGCCAGAAAAAGGCTCCCAAAAAATGTGACATTTGATTACTTATTGATGCTTATAATGCTTGACCTTTGTACCTGGTCTCAAGCTACCATCTCTCACTGGATGAATATATCATTTATATATTTCATTACTGTCAGCATTACTGTCAGTATAACTGAACTGTAATCTGCTCTTTGAAGGAGAGTCTGATCGAATAAATAACACGCCAGTGATGTCTCTAACCAGCACTTTGTGTGGTGGCCCTGCCTCGGCCTTCAGTGTCACTTAGTTTAATCATGGTGCCTGTCTGTGCTGCTTAATTACCAGGACCAGCGTGGTGTCCACAAGGTGAAATCAGCATGGAGCAGTGGACCAAAGCCAGGCACAGGGATTTGGCCATGGCACTTTCTCTGTTTCATCCCAAAGTCTTTGTTTATGTAAAAACAGTAGTGAGCCTTTTACCCCCAGATTACTCCCTGCTGGGAGGATAAAGATACACACACACACAGCCTGGGAGCGGGCCCTGGGCCAGGGATAGCTCAGTCCAGGGATAAAGAGATTGAGGCACAGAGACAAGAGGCTTGACTACAATCCATCTACCCCTTGCCACAAGATTTGCACTTGTTTGCACTCTGTTTGAATACTCTGGAATAAAGTGTGCATGCTATGAAACACTTACTAGTTATAGCACAACTGGAGAAAAGATAGCCACATAAATGAAATTTTTCAAAGTGGAAGATTGCAACTTAGGCAATGAAAGTAGCAAAAGTTAGTCATAGTAAGAGTATCAGTTATGCTCACAGTATGACTCTGTCCCTTCTTTACATTAGCCTTATGAAACTGTTTATATTGAAACAAATAATGAAATATTGAACATTACTCATCACTCAGTGAGCAATCTGTGTATTAGGGAATATATTCTTATCGAGCTTTTTGGCTTTAGAGGCATAATTCCTGACAGAAAATGTTTGTGCTCTTTCACACACAAAATGCCAATGTTGCTGAAGGCTTTTCTTTAGTAGAAGGAACTCAATCAGGACCATGGACAGTACCCCTTTTGCTGGTGCAGAAAGTGCACACTCTGGCCCCCCCTTTGTTTATTTTGTAGAAAACCAGTTCAAACAAAAATGAGTAGAATCAGTGCTAAACTTATTTCCATTCCTGCTGACCTAATGTCTGACCATGCCAGAGTCGTTGATGGGAAATAAGATATTGTACTAGACAGTAAACAAGTATCAGTAACTTTTTATTTGGGTTTGACAAAATGTGCAGTCTTTAGGAAAGGGAGCAACAATGATTTTCATTTTCACTGATTTTTTGTTTTAAACATGAGAGAAAAAGACCTGTGGGAGATAACTACACCGTCACGTTAAGTGGTTCGGATTGATATGGACTGCCTCACTTTAAAGGGTTGACATTTATTGCTTTTTATTTGTGAATATTTGTCCATTTACAGAAGAAAAGGATTTGTCTGATCAACACCAAAAACTACATGTAAAGTTGATAATTGGCTAACAAGACATATCTTCACTGTATTCTTGGATTGATGGAAAACAATAGTAATAGTAATATACAAGAGGAATGAGCATCTGTCCCTAAAGACTTTTTGAATTCTGAACCACGACCAGGCAGAGGCTCTCCATTTAAGTGTGTAGTTATTCTTAAACTGCAGTCACCTGTGTGTCAGGCATTTCACGATACAGTAAAGCTTCACTGGACTTTGTTTTTTGTGCATTAAATGCTGAGAACTTTTGTTCAGCTCTTTACATGGCTACACAATTTATTTTCTCTGTACATGTAGCGTAGATGTCTGAAACAAACTGCTGTTTACTAACCAACATCACTGTTTCAGTATGGAGTGATATAGGCTGTAATGAGCTGAAAGGATATATGCTAAAAGGCTAATCCGTCCTTTTCAGAAAGGTACTGTGGACATCATTTAGTTCTGTCTGGTTTAAAACATTCAACTGTCATTAAGTCACAATTTTCAGTAAATTAAAGAAAAAAAAGTGAATGATGACGGGACAAAGTTAAGGTAAAATGTAGAGAAAGACGATTTAACTTTATTTTCTGCTCACTTGTATTATTGTGACAGTTAAGAAGAGAAACAAATGATCTGTCTTAGCAGCTTGTAGAGGTTTAATTAATTTATGTAAATTTCCAAAACCCTCAGTGAACAATAAACAACAACATACTCCATCTCACTTTTGCTGAGCTTTTGTATCAAAGCATACAGTGTAGTATCACAGAAAGAGTAAGAGTCAGCAGCTATGCTGCTGCTGCTGTCACCACAGATAAATCACTTTTAAGCACAGCTAATGCCTAATAGGAATATGAGATAAGTAAAAGCAGGCAATCTTTTTGTTTTGTTTTTTACAAAAACCATCCAACATTCTCACTTTGGTTGGTTTACATTACTTTTTATGTACAGTAAGTGTGGGAGGCACCTGGATAATTCTTAAGTCATGTTAAATTCTGCCTTTGTGCCTTTTCTTTTGTGTTCTTCACTGACTAATAGATGAAAATAGTGTGCTGTTGCTTTACATGTTCAGCCAATTTTTGAAAGAAGAAATAAAAAAAAAGAAGTGAATAAGAATCACAACAGTCCCAGTTTCTCATGTAGCCCATGGGAAAATTAATTGCCCACTCCTGATATAGAGGCAAAAATTCTCTGTGTATATTTTGCTTTAAGTTCAATTTGTGTGATATTAACATGTTATGACACACGTGAAGACAAGGCAGGAAATACTTTCGTGACATAATGTAGTTGCTAAGTGATAGAAATAAAAATAAAGGGCTTATAAATGGCTTACCTTGTTACAAATTTGTAGGCTTTACCTATTTAGAGCTAGATCAATAAATTAAAGATAGATTGGTGTCACCCTATTACACTAATAGAAGATATTATATATATTCAGCAATTTTTTTAGCAAAGGTACGAAGTGCATGACATGGTTTAACCAGGACTTAATGGACCAGGAAGCACTGAGAAATGCCCAAATGCTAAAAATCTTAAATCTAAGGCTCAGGAGGTCAAACTGCTACTATATTTGCAGGCTTGCTTCAAAGTGATTTGTTTCTATACACTGTCTCTTTATAGCCTCATCTATCTACTTTGCAGCAGTCCCCTGTATAGATTTCAAATAGGACTTGTGTCTTGGCAGCATTACATTCCTGTCTTCCTCTCTTCACTTCTTCATTTCCCCCCCTGCTATTCTACACCCAGCTAATCTACAGCCAACTGCATAACCCTCTCCATTCCTCCAACTAAAAGCACCTTGTTCAGTACCTGAGGGACGTGCAGTACAACTTTACCTCACCTGCTTTTCTGAGAAGCTAGTCCATTTGGCCTCCACTCTACGCTTTAATCCACCTATATAATTACAAATACCCCTCCTCTCACAGCAAATACATGTGAGGCTGCAGGTGGGTGGTGGCAGAAATCAGATTAGAATTCCTCTCAGCTCATCAAGTTTTCCATAGCAGAGGCTAAACGGACTTAAACTATGCAAAGAGGAACACACACACGCACACCAGTGCAGTCTTTCTCCCAGGAAGATACACAGACACAGGATACGAACAGCTCCACAAAGGATAAAGGAGTTAAACTTGTAAATAATTCTCTGGCCTCTGATGGTTTAATGATGATTGTCAGTAGCGCTGATTGTCCGATAAATGCATGCAAATCAAAACCTTTCTCTGACTACATTATAAATTGCTGTTTATCTCTCCCACTGGGCTGGAGCGACAGAAAGAGGGTTACCAGTCACCCACCCATCCATGCTTGAAGCCTCTGGAGGAAAGAGAAAAAAGAGAAGGAGGCTAAAGTAAACAGAAGAGAACAAATGAGCTCTGTGACGGCTCAGCAAGCACTGCCTCCCTCCTTGCCTGTCTGAATGCCCATTCTTTGTTGATAGCTGAATAGGGGGCTAAATATCCCTTGAAATCAGAGCCAGAGCTACCTCTCTGGATGCTATATTCTGAGGCTGAAGCTATTCATATGCAAAAAACAACTGGGTTAGGATTGGTTCTTTACCCTAGTGGATCGGCGTGCTATAATGGACATCACATTTAGGATTAGAGGATGAGTAATGGGACAGAATTTGGGCTTCTCATCTTCAGTTAGCCTGTGGAGTCTTAGATTGTCCCTTTCAGGTTTTATCATTGTGTGCTTACTCACGCTGGTTTGACAAGATCTCATTTTTTTGATGGGAGGAGACCAGATGGTGTCCCATGAACTGGTGTTTAGCATTGCAGCAGGAAGAAGGGTTTGTGGTTTGAGTAATGCTTAGTTACAGTTCACTGAAGGATTAGTGTGTTTGTGTGTGAGAGTGTGTTTGAT
>VUQS01075787.1:4402-18701 GCA_015108495.1 Heterochromis multidens
TAATCTAGTTTATCTCCATGTCCATCATGTCTTATTGTTTTGTTTACATTCTCAAGGATGGCTGAGCAGCTGATTTTTTTTTTTTTTGTAATCTTATTGCCATTGGTGTACTGGTTTTGCAAATGTCACTGCTGAATTCCTCCAGTTCTTATATATTTGAACTTCTAAGTTTGCACAGCACTTTAGCACCGTCATCATTTATAAATCCTGTAAATGGGGGATGACATAAAGGCCACTGGGTTTTTTTGGATGGTTCTTCAAAAGCCAGGGTCTGTGTTTACAGGTTGAGAAAGGGCTGGGCTCAGGGATGTGGAGCCTGCAGTCTTTTACAACGTTGTCTTGTCTGTCACTTGACAGTTGACTGCTGTGAAGCTATCTCCCAGCTTAGCAAACAGCCTTGTTATATTTTCCATTCGAAAAAATCCTTAGGGGTCACCAGTATGTCTGACTGTTTCTCGCTGAAACCAGATGGGGGTTTTCCTATAAACAAGTGTACAGGGAGTATTTATACAGACTGTGGCACCTGACGCCATAACACTCATGACACTCTGTTTAGTGGCCAAAGTTGCCATAAGTCACTTTAGGGAATTAAGTAAATATTTTCACTGTGGCCATGCCATTGTTTATTATAGAATGGCAAAAGTTCTAAATCTTGCCAAATCCTCTGTTAAAAAAATCATTTAATAACAACTTGTCTGAAGTGAAGCACCATGGACACTGAGCTGATTCCTTTTTCATTATTTCCAAGTCTACTTTCAAACAAATCTAGAAACACCACCTGTTTTCACAGCAGTATGTGTAAAGGTTCAGGTTATAGTGGAGCATTAAACAAACCATAGATGTCTGCTGCTTACTCTGATTGTTGCTGCACTCATTGGAGGATAAAAGCATACTTCTGGCCTGTCCAGAGGCGCATTGTCTCATCTAAATACAGTATGTCAGCCATCACAGATACAGCCTCATATTCCACTCTGCTAAGTATTATCATGCTGCTGGATTAAAGCAGCATTAGATGTGAGGATGCACTGTACGGCATTGGATGCTGAAATTACTGGAGATTACCATTTGGCCTGATAATTGTGTGACAAAGACTTCAGTCTTGGAGAGAAGTCTTTAAGATAACAGCATTCCAGTCAAGTGTGTTGGTTAATCAGACCTCTGTTGGAAGCCATAAACAAGCGGAACTGTATTATAACAACACCTTAACTGAGCTGGAAGCAACCAGTTATGGTGCTCCCATCAAAATGTGCAAAACAAATGTCATTAAGCAGAACTCAAAAAGGAATTATAATGAGCTCAGCTGGAGGATCCCCCATATTGATTGCAGCATAAATTCACAATCATCTGTTGGAAATCCTGGCCTAACACCAATGTAAATATTACAGGCCCTGAAAGCCTCCCGTACATCTGGCTCGGCTTCAGCTCAGCTGGTGGTCGCCTGCAAACCCTGGAAAGTGTGAGTGCAGCAGGAAAGACACAAAAGGAAAGAAAAATACGAGATGTGACCACTCAAATGAGTCATTTATCAATGAAAGCAACCGGACTGATGAAGAGATTCAGTAATGTGTAAGGGTGAATCTTTAGCTCAGAATAGTAAAAGAAACAGAAAGCATGTTATAATTCACTGTGAAATACTGCACGCTGTAATTTTAGTCCAAGTTAAATAAAGCAAATACTAGATTGCAGTAAAGCTGCTCATGAATGCCACAAGAAATTGTGTAATGACATTTTAAACACACAAGCATTCTGTAATAGGAAGTAGACTACTAGTACAACCCACCTTTGGTCCCCAGTAATTTATAAGCAGTTTGGATATTTTTTCAAACTATGTCACTGTCAAATGAGTGAGATGTAATGACCTCAGTACTTTACAGTCCCCAAAATACTTAGCCTTACTTGGTTCTATAGTTAAGCAGTATTTATAGTAAATAGTGCTATTGATAGGAGCACGTCATATAGAATATAATTATTAATAGAAGCTGGTTTTGGTCGCATGGTGTTGACAATGAAAGATTTCTGCCTCTTCAACCTCCAAAGCTTGGGGATTCCATTGTACTGTTAGGCCTCAGTCAGACAGGTCAGTGTGCGACCCCCTGGCAACTTCAGGTTGCTAGGGAAAAATGAGTAATTCCTGACTGGTTGGCAAGTGGTTGCAGGAGGTTGCTGGCAGTTGCTAGCATGAAATTTGTCACAAAGAAGTATACGATGCTGCACCAAAAACCTCCTTGTGATTGCTTTGGTCGCTAGCAGTTTGCATCACCAGTAGTTTGCATGGAAGACTCCGACTTGTAGTCCAAACATTGTTCCAAAACTTGAAAAAGTGCATCGCAGACTGGAAATGGAGAATGTTTACTTTCAATGTAAAAGTTGCACCTTTTGAAATGTTTTGGATGCAGCAGGACTTTTAGTTTGAAGGCAAACAGTCTCTGTTTCCAGTTTGCATCATGTTTCACTACCACTTGGTGAAAAATTTGCATGTGTCAAATCGGCGTCTTCCATACAAACTACGGGTGACCGTAGCAACCTGCTTGCGACCAAAGCAGTTGCAAGAAGGTTTTCGGTGCAGCTGTATACTTCTTTGAAACCAATTTCACCCTGGCAACTGCCAGCAACCTCCTGCAACTATTTGCCAACTGGTTGCTGAATACCCTTTGCCTAGCCATCTTTGGTTACCAGGGGGGTCACTGACTGGTCTCTAGGCCTGTGTGAATGGAGCTTTAGCAATTAGTTTCACAGCGACTGTTAGCAACCTCCAGCAACCACTCACATATACATTTCTCCCTCATAAATGGTGGGTGCCAGATGGTCGCTGACCAGTCTCTATACCTGTGTGACTGTGGCCTTAGGTTTTGCTTAGACTAGCAGGCTAAGCTAACTAGCTTCAAAATCAGAATGAGGATCTAAATTACAGTGGGTGAGAGAAAAATCTTCTAAACTGTGAAGAAGAGTCCCAAAACAGAGGTCAGGGACATCACCATCACCATTTCCCATCACCAGGGTGTTCAAAAATTAAACAAATCAGGAAGTGAAAATAATTAGTGTTCTTATATAGCGCTTTTCTACTCTCCCGGAGTACTCAAAGCACTTTATACAACTGCCTCATTCACCCATTCACACCCACTCATACAAGCACTTTTTCCGTGCTCAAGTGCTTCCTATCTACCATTCATACACATTCACACTCCGATGGATGCATCGGAGAGCAACTTGGGTTCAGTATCTTGCCCAAGGATATTTGGCATGCAGACTGAACCACCAACCTTCCGATTAGTAAATGACCTGCTCTACATCCTGAGCTACAGGGTAGCTATATATATCCATATATATCCATATATATCCATCTCACTCATCTTGATTAATGATTAATGTACAGATACATTTTCTCTGGATATGTAAAAAACAAATCCCTAATCTCACTGACTGAATCTTCATCCTTTAACAAGAAAATAAGCTCAAACATGGTGCCTGTCAAACAAAAGTTATGATCAGTGACAGAAAAGAGAAAATCCAAATGCATCAGTAGAATTAAATTCAATCAAGTGTTTTACCTGCTGAGCTAACATCAGCTGAAGAAGATATAAAATGTTTTATTCTATTATAGGGTTGCAGACACTGCATTATGGTCATTTTCACGGTGAGATGATCATTTCACATGGAGGCCACAGTCTAATTAGTTCTAGCTGTCTCTCTTTTGTGATATTCAAATGGTTCGATAGGTAGCCCTACAGAGCTTATTGTGTTACCAGCATATTGACATTCACAACATGGAGTAATGGAATTTCATAATTTTAGGGTCCTCTACCAGAGGCCTGTGAGCTTTGCGCTCTTCTGGACAGAGATTTCGGACGTCGTTCCTGGGATCTGCTGGAGCCACTCTCCCAGTTTGGGGGTTACTGCCCTGAGTGTTCCAATTACCACAGAGACCACTGTTGCCTTCACTTTCCACATCTTCTCTAGCTTCTCTCTCAGCCCTTGGTATTTCTCGAGCTTCTCGTGTTCCTTCTTCCTGATGTTGCTATCGCTTCGTATAGCTACATCTATCACTGCGGCCTTCTTCCGCTGCTTGTCCACCACTACTATATTGGTAAGCCATCAACAGTTTGTCTGTCTGTATCTGGAAGTGCCACAGGCTCTTAGCTTGATCATTCTCAACCATTTGGGAGCGTATCCCATTTTGACCTTGGGACTTCCAGGCCATACTCAGCACAGATGTTCCTGT
The DNA here is from genome assembly GCA_015108495.1 of Heterochromis multidens. Taxonomy (NCBI): domain Eukaryota; kingdom Metazoa; phylum Chordata; class Actinopteri; order Cichliformes; family Cichlidae; genus Heterochromis; species Heterochromis multidens. The sequence goes on from VUQS01075787.1 coordinate 8,622, forward strand.
ATACTATGCCAGCCACTTGGTTATGGCGTTCCATGTATGCCCTGCCTGCTAGCATCTTGCACCTTGCTGCTATGTGCTGGATTGTCTCAGAGGCATCTTTGCACAGCCTGCACCTGGGGTCTTGCCTGGTGTGGTAGACCCCAGGTTCTATCGATCTTGTGCTTAGAGCTTGTTCCTGTGCTGCCATGATTAGTGCCTCTGTGCTGTCTTTCAGCCCAGCTTTGTCCAGCCATTGGTTGGATTTTTCGATGTCACCAACTTCTGTTATCTGCCGGTGGTACATGCTGTGCAGGGTCTGTCCTTCCATGATGGTTCCTGTTCTTGCTCCTCTTCTTTCTCGGGTTTCTGCTGCCTGAGGTATTCACTTAGCAGCTGGATAGTGTAGTGGCAAAACTGATGGCCTCATTCCTATGGGAGGAAAGCCAGTCAGTGGTCTAAAATTAAAAGCACTTCATCAATGCACTTGTAAAAATCAACCAGCACTTGCCCAGAATTTGAAAGGGAATCAGTTTAAACTACATATTCTATTAATTTCCTCAACATCATCATCTTGAGTTTACACTGATGGAACAAAATTTAATACTATGTGCCCAGATCTTCTTGATAAAATGGACCATGGAAGTCATAGTTAACATATGCCATAATTTTTCACAGGCTTGCACTCCTTTTATTTTCAACAAGCTTGTTTATCTTTTGCACTGATGATTCAACTGGGAGAGATTAATTCTTACCCATTCAATAGAAGTGCTCTCACTGGGAAAAATAAATGGAATTTTTACTTTGATTATCAGGGGCATTCAAAATATACTAGCAATTGGTATTATAAATGTATACATCCCTGGAGAACTCTATTGATGTAATGTACGTTTCTTATTTTTGGTAATTATGAATTTGACCATGTAAACAAATTCAGTACTGAAAGATAAAAGGATAAATAGGATAGAAATGGAAAGCTGATTTAACAAGCTGATTTAACATTTAATGCAAATATGGATGCCTGTCTTCATCTTGAAATAGGGCGGTGCCTCGAACCGCATATAAAATGATCCCTGGCTGCTCCAGTCTGCGTGCTAAATATCCTTGGGCAAGATACTAATAGCAAGTTGTTCTCCGATGCATCCATCAGAGTGTGAATGTGTGTGAATGTTAGATAGAAAGTACTTAAGCACAGAAAAAGTGCTTGTGTGAATGGGTGAATGAGGCATGTTGTATAAAGTGCTCTGTGAGAGTAGAAAAGCGCTATATAAGAATCAGTCCATTTACCATTTACTCTGGGTATTAAAAGTCACGGTCTTAATCACTAGTTTCCAGTCTAAAAACAATAAAGTAGGGTGTTCATGATGGTGGACATACTTTGAGAAACTGAGAGACAGTGCATGCTCAAAGAGTGACTATCTTTTACAGTCACTCAATCTATGTCTTTTTCGGCACACCTGATTTGAAAACACCAAGATGCTGACAACTAGCTCGAGGTTTCACAACGGGACCTCACAAAGTAATGGGTGACATCATGATGGCTACATCCATCATCCAACAATCTACAAGCATCCTAAAAACCTAGAGAATGAAGCTGTCAAATGTGTTTGACATTCTGGAGGGGTGTATTTTATCCCAAAACATGATCTTTTCCTAACTCTAACAAAGTAGTTTTTGTACCTAAGCCGACCCAACCTTTAAATGAAAACAAAAGGAATCAGCAAGGTAACTTTTGTCTAGGACAAGGATCTTGAAACCATCTCCAGTGGCTTTGACAAAAAAAAAAAAACTAGATGAATATGAATATGGAAATGAACAATGGTGGATAGCATTGATGTAGACAGATAAATGGCTAGTCTTGAGTCTCCTAGCTATGGAGTCCAAATCCAAAGAAAGGAAAATTCCATCGTTTCATTCTTTTTTTTCCGCGTATCCAATTCAAGGTCACTGTGGGGCTGGAGCTGTTCCAATGTGAAAGACAGGGTACATCCTGGACAGGTTGCCAGTTTATCATAGGGCTAATACAAAGAGACAGACAGCCATTCATGCTTGGAAAGAACCCATGCAAGCAAGGGGTGAGCATGCAAACTCTACACAGCAAGGCCCCAGCTGTCCAGTGGATTCTAACTCAGGACCTTCTTGTGGTGAGGCAACAGTGCTGAACACCATGGTGCACCACCATGCTTCTTCTTGGTTAATTTGCACACAAACGGATAGGACTCATAGTAGCTTTACAGCTTTTCTGTTTCAAAGTAGACCTAAATATTCTAATAGATTTTTTTTCCTTCACCTTACAATTGTTCCATCTTGTTTGTAGTAAAAATAATGAAAAAAAAGATTTTATTTTTTATTTTAGCTCTATAATATCGTAAATGCAACGAAGCAAGGTGTTATGTTATTGTTATGAAAATACAAACACATATTTTTATCTCACTCTCATCACTGGCAAAATCTACGACATAGTGTTTTTAAATGGGACATCACACAAGCAGATTCTGTGACCAATAAACTAAACACCGCCTGGTAATAAAGATGTACATCTCACCAAGGAGAAGACATAGGAAGGGCGACTGACTGCCCACTTTTCCAATCCTTCCTCAATCTGTGAATCATTAGAGAGAAGGGCAGATAATACGTACAAGTACTAGGTCTGAAGGAACTGAAAAGAGGACAACTGACAAGTGAGACCTGCTATCAGCTCATCTTAATGGAGCTCCAAGTGCCACGTGTCTTGGCTCATATTGTGTTGACACAGAGATACAGGCCACCATTTGTTAGATAGCATCAGATTATAACCTGGCTCTTTTGAAGACCTGTTTTCCTTTGTTTCATCCACACATTTCCATTTAAGCCTTGAGGTAAACAGGCATTTTTCTTCAGATATTCTTTTAAAAATAAATTTACTGATAACTTGTCATAGTATGCAGTAGTATCAGTAATGGAGGTGAACATGGGTATCATTGTTGTCTACTCTTTGTCTTTTATTTTCCTTTGCCTATCTCTACCTATTCCCAGTAGGGGTTGTCACTGTGGTATAAATTGTCAGAGTGGACCCTATCTGTGTCTGGGTGGGCTTTTAAACCAAGCCCATCAGTTAAGGCTTCATTAAAGAGGTTCCTCCTGATGCTGCACGGAGGAGTCCCAGCCTTTTAACAGACTATGATTTACTGTAACTGTTGCCTTGTTTCTGAGTTAAATGCATGGGTTTGTTATTGTTTTCTCTGGCTGATGTTTATGTACTGTACAGTGTGCAACCTTTTTTGTTCCTTTAAGCACACTACATGCAATCTCTTTGTCAAGATATCGTCTGAGGAGATACAGTCTTTAAAGCTATTTCCTAGAAGAGGTGAGTCAAGCCCCAGAACACAACCCAAGCATCCGTTTTTGAGATTTTACAGAAGAAATGGTTGAAAATCTGCTAGAATTCTCTCAGATTCATGTCCTGCAAGGGAAAAATATGGTGCTCAGATGGACCCAAGGCATTCCCAGCAGAACAGTTTTAACAAGATGATCAATGCTATTCACTTAACCTCTCAGTGGTTTTAATGTTGTGGCTCATTGGTTAAAGATGAATGTAGTAAGGTTCAGCATACCTGAATTACTTTGAGGAGTGAATGTGCTGGAGCTCAGCTCATAAACTACATGTTCAAAAGATTAATGTAATTTCTGGATCTGAAAAAAGAAGCCAATGCACAAGTGCCTTGAACCGGCACTCGTTCGAAAAATCATCAGGGGGTGAATCCCGTGATTGCAGCCAGACTGTTTAGCAGTCTATGGGAACATGAGTCCTTTGCTCCCTTGGTCTGGGACCTCAGTAAACACTTTCCAGATGAGTTTATGGTCTCAAAACACCAAGCTGGCCAAAATGCTCAGCCCAAGACTTCAAGTCACATTGGCTAAGTCCATCTTTTATATACAGTCTATGTCTCCGCTCCTAGCACCTTGACCGTGTTTACCTTGAGAGTAACTGAGCTCTGCTGTTAGAGTACTGCTGCAATAAAATGTAACAATTGGTAACAACAGGTTTTGCAAAGAATGATGTGCAGTCAGAGGAAATAATTATGTTTTCTTCTAATATTTGATTGCATGTTCAGGTTTTTTTGTTTCCTATACATTTTTAGGAAGGCATTGTTAAAGTTTGATTAAGTTGTGGCAACCAGCCTGCTTGGGTAAGGCAAACAGGAGACCATGCATATGAGTGTAATTTATAGGAGGCAGGCACCATGGTTTTTCATCATTTTTTTTCTAGCTTTGCTCTCATGCAGCTTGTACACATCAGTGTGTTTTAAGTCAATTAAGTGGCCTTTTAATTTTCATTCTCATTAACTTTGCTTCATTAACTTGAACTTCCCCTATTCTACATACTAAAAAGCTGCATTTATTTTAGCAAATATTCTGTAACTGTAGCCTGGAGAATATTCTAACCAAATGAAAGCGTCTTTTTAAAAACTTGCTATTTATACAGTGCATGCATACATTTGAGCGTTTTATTGTCCTGTAAGCATATGATCAGTTCTCCAAACAGAACTTATTAAAGAAAACAGAGATGCATGTTTGCAGTGCCCTATGGTGGTGTCCTCAGGAGACGATGTAGTGTATAGAGTGCAGACAGGGTGCACAGAGGACTTGGCTTGTCAAAGACCTGAGTAAGAGGCTCATTTTTCACATCGACACTTTGTGGGGGCTCTCTAAGCTACTGAATCCACAGTGTAGATGTGTTTAATATTTGTTCACGAGGTAGGAAGGTCTGCTCTTTGTAAATTGTGTAAATTGATAAGTTGGCAGCAGCAACTGATGGAGGGCTGCGTCCATGAGGTTGAAAGTGGGCTTAAAGTTCTGTAAACAAACAGGCACACGCTCTGCTGTCTGCCTGAGCTGAAATGGACCTCTGAAAAAAAACAATGCAAAATCTGGAACTGCTATTGTATTCGTCAAACACTAACATGGCTTCACTCCAGTTCTCGGCACCACGGAGGAGTTTTCAAACGAAAACATTCAAATGGCTGTTTGCTGTGTCTTTCGTGCTCGTTCAAACTCAATTAACTTAGCCTCTTTAGCTGTTACAGCTGACTGAGGTGGCAGTGAGACAGTCAAGTGTTTTCATTATGATGTGCACCGAGTATGAGTTTTCACTTTGTCTTTTTCTCCTCCAAAGGGAGGTGACCCGAGAAGAGATGTCATCTACTGGGGAATGAAGTGTGAGCCATGAATGCAGTGAAATGCTCTGAGGTCCACAACAGTCCAGAAGACAGACGGTGTCCTGGACAGCTGCAGCAGGCCACACAACCTCATGGAGACAAAGAGAGGGCAAACCATGTGTTAAAGAAACACATACAAACAAGAGAAAGCAAGAATGGTAAGCTCTGATTCTCTTTCTTTTCATTTGAAATCCAGACATGCAGGGCTTTGCTCTTGGAGCATAGATTATCTAATCCAGGCTACCTTAATGTAATCCAGATTAAATAATCCTGCCAAGTTGACTCTTCAAACGCTGTTGTCAGCTTGATTTTTCTTTACCTTGGATGACACTCTGCTTTATTTAAAGTGATATGATTGGCTGAGGGTTGATCATATGATCATACTCATGATTAGATTCTATGTTTCATTGTTGCAATTGCCCAGCAGGCCCTGAAAACATATTTTTGCACTCTGAGATATGGCCTCCTATGTGAACATGGGATTTTCTGCTAAAGTTGTTATTTCAAATGAGATATTTCCTTGTCTTTATTTATGCTTTTCAGGCTGGATTATAGTGGGCGGGGCCCATTTTGAAATCTATGTGATATACAGAAAAACATTTACATTGAAATGACAATTTTAAGGGCTTTAAACTTGCATGAAAACCTTCCAAAAAAACTGAAAAACAATATCAAACTTTAAAGAGTCAAAAGTGCATTTTGATTTGAAACTTCCAGAATCTTACCAATATAATTTTTAGGTTATTTAAGTACATTTTCCAATATTTTGACAACAAGTAGAAACTTTTGTTTGAATGTCCTGTTTTTGCTACAGTTTTTCAAAGTTTCTCTAGTAGTCTCTTTCCAGAATGAAAATCAGAATCAGTATTATTGTCCAAGCATGTTTACCCATACAAGGAATTTAACATCTATTTTCAAGTGTCTTAGTTTCCTTGTATATTGCTACACACTGCTCAACAAAACCAAGCAGAGATAAGCAAAGAAAATCACAGCTATTGTGTATATAGAGGTGAATAGCTATAAAAATTGATTTATACTGTATAAGCAGCAGCATGCAAAGTCTGTAAACAAGTCAAACTGTTACAATGGGTTGTGTATGCAGGGGTGAAAATAGTCCAAATGTGGCATAGGTCAAAGCATGCTGGGGTAGAAATGGTTTGGAGTGTCTGTGAAGTAATTTAATATCTTTATTTTAATTGTAGTGATTTGATTGAATTTTTTTTTACTGTATTCTATTATTTATAGCATTTTTTTTGTTTGGTTTTCAAAATTAGTATGCCATCTGATTTTATACTTTCACCTCAATTTGTATGTTTGTCTTTTCTTTAGCACCATTTTTAAAAATCATTTCTCTATCTTTTTATCTTTTGTCATTTTATCATTTATATGTGAACTTTATTTCTCTCTAAAAAGTCCTTTTGCATGTATCGACTTTTTGTTGCCTTCACAACTTAAATGATTATCAGAAAGTAAAACACAACCACACTCGCTTCAGTTTATGGTTTGTTCTGTCATATTTAGAAGTGTTGCATTTTTTATTATTATTATTATTATTGTTATTATTATTATTATTATTTCAGTCAATAAGCATACATCAGGTAAAAAGGTAAGCGTGCCAGTCACATCCTCAATACAATCCTCCAGGCCAGATAAAAACAAGGCTGTTTGAAGATTTTATGAAATAATGATAAAATATCTCTGTTTTTAATCTTCTGAGCCCAAATCAATCTGTTGTATATGTCACTTGCATCACAGAGCCGAAGGTGAAAGTGTCCAAGGAATAGGTATTTTTAGACTGAACTATCCCTGCCATCTCTCAAAATAGTGAGAGCAGCGCAGCATTTCCCTTCGAACTGCTAGACCCTGCAAAGTTTTCCATGATGTCATGGGTGGTGTGGGAGTGAAGTAATTGAAGAGGGAGATGAACATAAACTGGAATCTCCTCAAATTCAGCCATTCATTTTATCCTCTTATTCTTCAAGTCAGCCGGTAGACGGGAGGAACAAGAGAAACAAAACAAGTGAGGAGCCCGGACTGTGGCTCCTCGTGGTCCTGCCAAAGACCAGATGACAGACTCCAAACACAAATGAATGATAAGACTGTCACTGGCACAATGGCCCCTTCTTCATTTACAGGGTACAAGTGCAACAGAAACAGTATCCTATTCCTTCACCTTATGACCAGTTTAGTAAGTGTGTGTAATGTTGTCATTTAAACACTGACTGAAAGTAGGGCTTTTAGGCCAATAATAATGTTTAAGAAAGGAACTGCATGAAAATGAAGATGAGAAGTTCAATTGTATCAAGGCTCTCTCCAGTGTTAGTAATGGATTCTTTAGAACCTCTCCTTGGCTTAAAGTCTGAATACAAAAGTTTGCATCTATTCTGCTGAAAAGATCAGCCTACCCTCCCAGCAAGAAAAAAATGTAAAAACTTCTCCCTTTCTCACACTTCTTTTGGTGACAATTTAGAGTTGAAAATTACAACAGAACAGCAAATATCACTTGAGTGAATGAATGGATGAATGAATAAATAAATACTCGTAAATTTAATTAAAATACAGCAGAAATACTGTTCTTTTTATTTAGGTTTGTGAGAGAAAATAAGACTCACAAGTGACACATAAACTTAAAAAAAATGAATAAGTCAGGAACATAGCTAATAGTAACTGTAGGCTATGTGATGTTCTACTGATATGGCAACTTTTAGGGAAAAATTTAGTACATAAATTATTGTTTCTCCACCCCAATTTAATTATAGGCTTGCACTGAAAGAACATTAAAGATCTGTTCACACTGTCATGTTGTAACATACACTTGAAAAGCTGACTGAGCGCAAAGAAAATGATCTAAATATTTAAATTGTGGGGATCTAGACTCATAACCACAGTATTTCTGTGGATCTGTGTATGGTTGTTGGAAAGTTTGCATTATCAATATAAAATGCATTTGAGCATTGAAATAGCCTACATTGTCTAAACTTTTTTATTTTGTGAGTAAAATATAATTTTTGAAGTCATGTGGATTACAATACAAATGTAGAAAATATTCAGTTTTGCCTCCCTACAAGGAAAGCTCAGTCCAGCGGTAGGTGGGGAGTGACCATGATGTGCAGACTCAGTTGGATGCTGTACTGAAGGTAGACTGATACTTAGTTTCTAGACTCTGACCTCATCACTCCCCACAAGGAAAACTCACCACAGCAGTGAGGGGGGAGTGACAATAATGTGCAGACCAAGAGAAAATGCAGCTATAGTGTTTTGTCTCTCCCCACTAGGACGCCTCACTACATCTACAAGTACATGTCATAAATATGCAGACCTGAGTGAATGATTTGCCATTTGGTTTCTGTCTTTGTAAATGGAAGTATATCTGTTATTAGGCTTTCAGGGTCTGGCCTTGTCACTTCCCACTACAGAAAACTCACTACAGCAGTGAGTAAGGAGTGACATGTACAGACCAAAGAGGAGGATGGGATGGAGGTTTGTCATTCCTGTCATTCCAAGAACATGAAATACAAAGCATACCTACACAAAAGTAGCATCTCACCTCTTTGTGTGTGTGTCAGATAAAACAGTAATAACCACAGTTTTGTAACTTCTAAATAAATTGTCTCTTTTAGAAACTGCAAGACTGAAATTTGCAATTGCCTTGATGTTTTTTGCTCATTTACATTTCTGTTAATGCTAAGGCATCGCCTGTGTCTAGTGTGTATAAAGATGTGTAAGAGTCCACATGATGGCATTGTTAACACAAGTTTGCCATTAGAGGTAGAGGTGTTACTACTGCACTGCTGCCCACTTACACTTTGAAGGGTTGCTCCTTGTAGAATGGGCAGTATTCCTTTTGGCTTCATGTTTTCACATTCATGTGGTTTGTCAGAGAATACATTTGAGAAGTCTCTTGTACCCTTGTAGATAAATACTTGCATGCTCATTCTAACCAAACACGCAATCAGACTTCACTGGTCTTTGCTAGTAGCAGTGTGTTTACTGAGTTGAAGGTGGCCCCAACATGACTGTAATTCTTTACTGGGTCTAACATGAAAACATAGATCTGTCTGATACAAATCTGGGCAACACTCTTTTCATTTAGTGAGGTAAGAGTTGAGGAGAGGTCCGACTGGGTAAGAGGGTTCTTTGGCAGCTCAGGAGTCTCAAACACCTGCAGTAAAAAAAACGACTCTTATTGCTCCAGTCTGGTTTGTTCGTGCAGCACCTTCTTCCTGCAAGCTGAGTGGATTCCACACTGATTTGATGGTGGCCGGAGTTACAGAGATTACTCTCATCTGGAGGAGATTAGTCAGTGATGCTGATAGACATGATCAGCCCGACACTTCATCATTTCATGCAGTTTAACATCGGCTCTGCTCTGCTAGCTTGTTTATGTAGTGCCGTGCCCTTAAACTGACTGAATCATTTTCATCAGAGGAAATTAACTTTTTTCTGATTATAGACAATCATGCATTGTGCAATAGCTTTAACTCCATGCTGGCAGTTAAAATGTGAACTTTTAGGTTAGCAGAAAAAAAGGTTAGAAATGAATGTAATGAACAGACATAATCGGAGACATGATAAGAGCTCCATGTTCTGTTAATTGTACTCTGGTTTGAGGGAGACAAAAAATGTTTACCTTTCTATTCTCATTATCAAAAGCATTTTCTGCTGCTCTGCCAGACTATCTTAACCACCATCAGCATGAAACATCAACACCATAACAAAAACCAGAATTTTTTTTTTTTTTTTTTTTTTAAAAAAAAAAAAAGGGAAAAAAAAAATATTTATTTTTTTTTTTTTTTTTTTTTCCCAAAAAAAAAAAAAAAAAAAAAAAAATTTTAAAAAATTAAAAACAAAAAAATAAAAAAAAAAAAAATATAAAAAAAAAAAAAAAAAACTAACAATATATATA
>VUQS01075787.1:18721-30838 GCA_015108495.1 Heterochromis multidens
AAAGCATTTTCTGCTGCTCTGCCAGACTATCTTAACCACCATCAGCATGAAACATCAACACCATAACAAAAACCAGAATTTTTTTTTTTTTTTTTTTTTTACATTAGGCAACAGGTGGAATGTGTGCTGATGCATTTTCCTGCTGTTGTTTCTAGCTCCTAATTCAGCCGTGAAATTACTCAGATGTTCATTTATCATCTGAGCAAAGCCGAGAGCAACAGGCCCCGAAACGAGAATCAGTTGATGGATAGAACATTTTCTGAGGGCAAATATTACCTCAGTTTGCACGGGCTGTAAACAGATTTATTATTTATCAAACCAGTCTGTGTGACGTGATGAAAAACCAAAAAGGAGATTATGAAATAAATACTTGTATTCAAAGAGAACGATTAAAAAAAAAAGGGTTCCAAACTCATAGACCGTGTTTGTAGTGCTGACCCAAGTTTGTAATTGGTTTCATATTTAGTTATACTACAGTAAAACTTATTGAAAGGTGTACCAGAGTTCTGTGAGCTCAGACACATAAATAAATCTCAGTTACTTTTGTTGCAAAAATGCTGCGCACCTCTTTGTGCCAAGTGCTCTGACTGGACATTGACCGTTGATATATATATATATATTTTTGGAAGCTTTGAAATATTCGTCTTCCTGAGCCAAGTGCTGTTCACCTATCTGGAATGTACAGTTAAAATTGCTTTGCAGCTAATATAAATACAGGCCACGGCTGTTGTAGTGGAGAGAGATGGCAGGCCCTTGTGTGGAGAGTGGGCAGCTCTTAGTCATACTGCTCTTTCAGTGAAGTAAAATGTGGCCTTGTTAGCTTTTATGTTGATGCATTTGTGAGTGTGTGTGTGTGTGTGTGTGTGTGTGTGTGTCCTGGTGCTCTACACAGACGATCACTGACAAGTAATTAAGATGAGGCCACTATTAACACCACATCACTGTGTTTCTGTGATCCTTGATAACAAACCAGCTGTTCCTTGGACACTCACATTTTCATTTCAGTGTACATCATTCCTCTGGTTAGGTATAAAGACACAGTGTTTGCAAATTTAAAAAGATAATACTGTAATGATCAGATATTGTGTAAAATATACAAGTAGAACCAATAATTTTGCGAAATTAAAACAAAAGTGAGACGTGTTATTTTGTGATTCTTATTTTCACAATAATTTATTTAATTATATTTAATAATTTATTTAAAATAATAATTTAATTTAATTAATTTAAAGATTAAGTTATTCATTTATTGTCATAATTTGTGTTTCATTGATAGTGGTTTTGCTACTAGTCACATGTCCAGCTCTCACTTCAAGCTACTATAGTCATATTTAAAGCTGCTAGAATTATTATCTTTATTTTAATAATGTATTACAGTATATGGTTGCATTAAAAATTCACCCATTGTTATCCCAGAATTATCACTCTTATTCTCAGGTTTTAATTCAAATTTATGCAGGCAATGGATCTGGGAAAAAGCTCTAAAGCATTTAACAACATGGCCTGCTTTTGAGAGTTGGTAGAGACCAAAACAGAGCTAAAAATAACAGAAATTTGACCTTCTTTTGCCAGGCAGGCAGAAACCCAATTCCAAATGAATGCTAATGCAGCACTGTATGTTGTCATCGTGTAAATAGGTTTGCTGACAGGCTTTTTTCTCCTGCCAAAAATGGAGATTTAGGGAACTAATGTAATAGCATGCAAGCGTAAATGGACTAGTACTTATGTAGCACCTTTCTATACAAGTGAGCACTCAAAGCACTTTCTACTGCAAGTCTCATTCATCCAGTCAGACATACAATCATATAGTACTTTTATCTATGCCTAAGCACTTTCTAACACACACACACTCATAGTCAGACGGATGCATTGTGGGCAACATCTTGCCCAAGCATACTTCAACACATGACTGGAAGAGTCAGGGATTGATCCACTGACTTTTCGATTGGTAGATGACCCACTCTATCACCTGAGCCCACAACTGAGAGTGAGGTTCCAAAAGTAAAAAACCCATTCATATTCTCCACAGGGATTTTGATTATGAGCTATGATATTGTAGCAACCCAAAGTAGGGCTACAACAATGTGAAACAATGTCTGTATGATATCAACCTTGTTTTAACAAAAACAGCCTTTTATTCACAATAAAAGAAAATTCACAGAAAAGAACTACTCTACCCACAATCCTAAACTGAACGACATCTGATTTGTAGAGGTTGCTGTGTTTAAACCCGCAAACATCAGGTTGTTTAGTGAGTGGAGTCAGGAACAAAGCACTATACCATACTAATAACTAGGATCCCAAAAAGCTGAATCTGTTCATCTGGACGTAACGTTTTCAGTGGGAGAAAAGTTTCGTCACCTCCTGGTGAAGTCACCTCAGAAAATGACACAAAAAGATATGTATATTTTTTCTGTGAACATTCTGGCCAACAGCAGCTAACTAAAGATAATAGCATGGGTTTTTTTTTTATTATAATACTAAATTCTCAATACAGCCTAGCTAGGAAGCTGACTAAGTAGGGAGCATGCTCAGCCTTGTTACTGTACACTTAAAAAAATGGTTAATAAATACAAAATCTAAATGATGAAATAATAATTCATATTAATGACTGCAATGAGATTGAAAAGATTAATGAATGATTTCTTTCACACAAACATTTAACATGATTGTTTATTCAATATCAAAAACACTGGTTCCATATTTAGGCAGTAGGAGAAATGATATTGTGTAATCTCATTGGCTGACTCACATTTGGACAGTTTTCGAGAGGGAGGATAGATGTTATTATGATTTCATGGCTCCTAGTATTATGAAAAGGATTTTCAGATTTGAAGCTACTGTCCACTGGAAACAAAAACTCAGCTGGGCGGCTATTAAACTTTCCGTGATTGTCACTAATATGCACTGTGGATATGAGTAAGGACAAATGTAATATAGAAGGAATTAAAGGGCTTACCTCAGAAAATTCTATTCAAAGTTTTCATTATTTGTTAGAGTCTTCATGAAGGCAAGCAATTAAAAGAGTGCCCTCTATCATCAGTCAGCACAGATACCAGGCTGTTTTAGTTCAAATCTTTAAAAGCTTTGCTTGGAATAATATGGATATGATAACACAATACACCAAGAAAGAGAAGGAAAAAGTTCTATAAAACTTTATTATATGGTCCATATATTCTTAGAGATATAAGTAATCAGTGCAGCACCACATGATTTAGCACTCTTAAATTAAGAACAACACTGACACTGATCTAATCTGTGGTTCTCTGTAATTACTTATTCATCAGCTGTTAGCAGGAGGGATAAAGACCATCTAGGATTATCTATCTCTCCAAAAAAATCCGGAAAAGATTAGGTCATTGCATCCCCTGAGCTATTTTTAAAGCTCTTAACGGTGGCATATTAAACAAAACGCTTAGAAATTCAATTAAGAAACCACTCAGCCACAATGACCTGAAAATAACCCAGAGTTATTCTAAAACAAAGGCTCTGCCGACCAGCCGCTGTGCTGCTTCACATGTGGGTTGGAAAAAGGAGTGCTTAAAACCACAGATTTTTAGGGGCTGCTGAGATTAATGAAGAGTTTCTTTTTCCAGGTGTTGTATTGTGGATACAAGAGCTTTAGGTGGTGAATTTTTACCAAGGGAAGAAATCCTTGTGGTAGAAATGAAAACAGTAACACAATATACACCTCTGATCCGGCTCATGGCTTAGATGCGAGAATAGGAGGGCATTCCAGACTCAAGAGAAAGGAAGCAAGGAAAGGATCATTCTCAGATATCGATCACATGTACTACATTCATATTAGTGAGAGGCTCAATAGAGGGAGTGCCATGTATTCCCAGAGGACCTATTTGACTTCAGGGAAAAGTGTTAATGGTTTTCACAACCCCTTTCCCCTCAAACCTTTTAATAACACAGTTGGACACCCTGATATAAATATCAATAAAGGAGACATCTTAGTCCATCCTATAATTTTATCCACATGGGTCTGTCATCATCAGCACTTCCAGGGGCTGTTAGTCATATTCTACTGCTTTCATTGGCACTGTTTAAAGCTGCCACATGAGTTTTTGATTTTAATGTAAGATGACTCTCCGCCTGACTGTCTATTAAGCATGAACAGAAATGTAGTTCCAACAATGAAAAGGCCAACCCCTTCTGATTGGTTTCTCATATTGGCACAAAATTAATGAGACTAATTATTACAAGACTGAAGTACAGACTAATTAACTTTGATTTACGACTGCATCCAGCCAAATTGGAATTCTTTTTCCAATCTCACTTTTTAGTATAAGTTGCAGACTAAATTCTCATTACTGGAATTGACCCAGATTAACTTTAGAATTGAGGTGACAAAATCAGGTCAAAATCTAGACTTTCATGTAGCCTTCAGCCTTTTGATATTGATTATTATTGAATGTTGTCCATAAAACGTACAGTGCTGTGAAAAAGATGTGATCTTTTTTTTTTTTTGCATATTTGTCACACTTGTTTCATATCCATATTTCAGATCATAAAAAAATTAATATTAGACAAAGATAATCTGAGTAAATACAAAATGCAATTTTTAAACGATGATTTCATTTATTGATCTCAGTCATGTCATAGGAATATACTTGTGATCATGTTGCTTTTAAATGTTATATTTATTTAAAAGAACAGATTTCTAAAGTAAGCATATTATGAGTGGCATATTTATTAAAGAACTCATTTAAACATACATTTAAGACTTTTGAAGTTTTAAAGTTTACTGTCTTGAAGTAAGGTGTGACTCAAGATTTAACTTTTTCAAGTTGGGAGCCAAGAAACTGTCTTGACTTGTTACTTGACTATCATTATTTGGGACTTGATATCAGAATTTAGATTTTTTTTTTTAACCCGGCGAAATTTTGAATTAACGTGGCTATTGTGGTTCCTAGTGTTATGCTAAATATGCAGTCACTGCCTTTTGTTTTCAAGATTTGGGAAAATTCCTACCTGTTGCTGACCTGCTCACCACCAGATTTAATCCTTCAAACTCAAATTCCGTAGTTGCATGCAATAGCAGATTACCCCAGGGACAATAGGAGGTCATTTTAGTTTCATAGTTGGCTGTTGAAGATGAAAAAAGACAACAGGACCATACTGAAAGAAAGAGCTTTCATCCTCAGTTTTCAGCTGAGGATGAAAACTTTTGCTGAGGGACTTGTGGATGCCAGACTTAGAATATTGCCATGTGTCTTTGGATGAGAGTAATTCCTTTTGTGTACCTAGAACTAATGACTGTGTAGCTTTTGTAAAGATCCAGTAGATGGTGTTTCACCTTCCTAAAGTAAACTGGAGAAAAAGAAGTCCCATACCCATACCCTCTCCAGAGTAATAGCTACTACTGGAAAGCTACTACTAACATACATAGCGAATGGTATTAAACAAAATCTGACTGTGATTCTTCAAAGCTAAACAGTGTTTGCAAAGAGTGTAGCTACTGATTACTGTACAATAAACACTTTTTTTTTTTTTTTTTACAATTTTGAAAGTTGCAGATACAAACCATTTTATCTGGATTCTTACTACCTTTTCTGTATGAAATCATGGCAAATGGGAAACTATTCACATCCTCTCGCAAATGGATGGCAGATTTGTGCAAACCCACATTATGCCAAATAGCTATAACAGAGGTGAAGAAGGCAAAGTTAACATGACACTTACTTCCTTTCGCTTTGGATGTGACTCGGGATGTCACTGTCTTGACTGGGACTGGAATTTCTTGACTTGCTTGTCTTGACATTGAATTTGACTCTTGTCATAACTATATACACTCACCAGCCACGCTATTAGATACACCTGTTCAACTGCTAATGCAAATATCTAATTATCAAATCTAATTGCATTAACTCAATGCATTTACCCATGTAGACATGGTCAAGACATGGTCAAGGTGATTCAAATGACTTTGCATGTGGCATCGTTGGTGACAGACAGGCTGGTCTGAGTATTTCAGAAACTGCTGATCTACTGGGATTTTACCACACACACATCTCTAGGGTTTACAGAAAAAAAAGATAAAATATCCAATAAGCTCTGGGCAAAAATGCCTTGTTGATATCAGAGGTCAGAGGATAATGGCAATGGATAATGGTAACTCAAATAAACACTTACTTACAAATAAACAACCAAGGTATGCGGATGAGCATCTCTAAACACTTGAAGCAGATGGGTTACAGCAACAGAAGACCACACTGGGTGCCACTCCTGTCAGCTGTCAACAGGAAACCGAAGCTACAATTCAAACGGTCGCTCCAAAATTGGACAAAAGAAGACTGGAAAAATGTTGCCTGGTACAATGAGTCTCAATTTTTGCAGCAACATTTGGATGGTAGGGTCAGAATTTGATGGAAACAATATGAAAGCATGGATCCATCCTTCTATGTATCAGTGGTTAAGGCTGGTGGTGGTGGTGTAATGGTGTGGGGGATATTTTCTTGGCACATTTTTGGCCCCTTGTTTAAAAACCACAGCCTACCTGAGTATTGTTTTGACCACAGTGTACCCATCTTCTGATGGCTGCTTACAGCAGAATAACGTGTCACCTCAAAAAGCTCAGGTAATCTCAAAATGTTTTCTTGAGCATGACAATAAGTTCACTGTAATCAAATGGCCTCCACAGTCACCAGATCACAATCTAAATGAGCAACTTTGGAATGTGTTGGAATGGGAAAATTTGCATCAACAATGTGCAGCCGAACAATCTGCAGCAACTGGTTGATGCTATCATGTCAGTATGGACCAAAATCTCTGAGGAATGTTTTCAGTACCTTTTTGAATCTGTGCCACAAAGAATTAATGCAGTTGGAAGGCAACCAAGGAGTCCAACCCAGTACTAGCAAGGTACCTAATAAAGTGGCCAATGAGTATATAAATTCATCCACAACTAGACTTGTGGAAGAGTTTTTTATGACTAGTTTAGGACTTGAAGTGTTAAAGTCATACTGATTTTAACTTTCGAAACAGGAACCTCCTTGGCTTGGGTTGTAACTTGGACTGGACCTTATTTGCCTTGAACTGTGACTGGACTGTACACTGTCTTAACCTGGGAACTTTGTTGTATTACTTTTCATGCTGATGTTTAACTGTCGTGACTTGGGGCTCAGGACATAACTTTAAATATAAATGTATGTAAATGAACCATAGTAAGGGTTCTTTTGAGAACTATACTTGGTGAACAGTGCATAATGACTTGTTTAGGGCTTGAAGTGTTTTGTGACTTAGAACTTAACACTTATGACCTAGTATGTAACATATGAATATAACTGTCTTGCCTAGAGTTGCGAGTCAAAACTAGACTTTGGACTTTATCTTAACTTGGGAACTGGTAGCAAAACTAGTAGTAATATGGAAGATTGATGAATAGGAACTTGCTATGTGCACTGCACTGATGCCACATTCCTGTATTGACATGCAAACTTTTCACCTCTCAGTGATGTTTGCAGTGCTCAAGTGCAAAAATGCAGACTGCAGGTTTGTTTTTGTTGAACATAAAAACTCATCTGTTTGACTGCAATCGCAGATCATGAAAATATCACATTAAAGCCTTTCTGCTCGTGCGTTATTGCCCTCTACAAATGTAACTGATAACCTAAAATTATGAATAAATGAAAAAAAAAACAAGATTTTGTATCAGCCAAGTACAATAGGTCCTGCTTCTAATAACTGTGATCGCAGTCATGTATCAAGGTGCACAATACCAGCAGAGGAGGGTTGCATGCAAGGTGAAATCATTCTCAGCTCCGTTCCACCTTGCTCTCCCCGCCATCCTCGTGTGTTGTGAATAATAAAAAAAAGAAGAATTCATTTTATGGTTTTACTAGTCAGCAACCCAGGTATGCATTTGTCAAAATAGGAGGAAAGTTAGAACCATATGTTAATTTGAATGTGAGGCACCTGGTTGTGATTAAGGTCATGCTGTGGATGATAGAAACACACTGGGCTGTATTCTGGGAGAGCACAATGGACACTACAACACTGACTCAAATCAGAATAAAAACATTTATAAGGTTTAAAGGATTCATTTTAATGAACAGGCTGATTCACAAGCTTACTAAGAACACGCCATAATTACGAGTAGATCAGTGTGGTGATGGACAGCACAGAATCTCCATATAAAAAGCTAATTTTCCATAAATTACAATGCAATTTACTTTACAACTTCTCTTTCAGTATGTGGTCTTGTTTGAATGTGAGTTCTTTTCTTCTCTGAGGCCACAAAAGATCTTGTGCTGAAGACTTTTTTTAAGGTGTTCCGTTTTGAATTTCAGATTTATGTCAGATGCCAAATGTTTAACAGGTGTTACAAATAAAATATGGAGAAAAAACATTTTGTCAAACAACATCTTTCTGTTAGTAAGTCTTTTGTTTTGTAGAGCTAGAAGATGCAAACTCCCAAACAGGAACATGATAGAATGATTAAGGTTGACAGAGGTTAAACACATTTGGGCTTTGCTGCCAAATCAGATTTGTTTTTCAAATCAGATCTTTAAGACAGACTGTCTGCACAGTTATTTGCAAATGGTCAGATTGGATTTGCGAGTGACAATATCCCTGACCTATCTGCATGTGTTGCTGTGGTAAAAGGGTATAGGTGTCAAGGTGTACCCCATGCTGCTCATGTCTCTCGGTGTCCTTTGGTCAAACAAGGTCAAAGTGGAGATCTCACCATTGACTTCTGTCTTGGTTCTTTAGACTGTCCTGACCCTGTACTTGACTCTTTCCTTGTATTAACTACATGGGGCAATGTTTTCGAGGTACGTGGAACACCGAGACATTTCATTTAAGAACATTTTTCCTAGGATTGCATTTTTAAGATTAGTAATTGAGGCCTCCCTGAGGTACTGCAGTGTATTTTAATATCTCTTTGATGGTATTACACTGAGAAACTAGAGAGTAGGCATTTAGATTTTAAGAGGTCATGTTTATTGGGATTTACAAGAGCCATTGTATTATAGCCAGTGTATGTACATTTTAATCAGCAGTACGTTTGTGCATAAGCATGTGTAAGTTTTTATGTAAACAAGAACTTGAAACTTTAGCTTATGTCAGAGGGCCAAATATTTTTGTTGGAGGGCCAGATTTGGACCGCTGTTACTGGCGTTGGATCCTATCACTCACAGTGACAAGCTGACTGAGAAAATATGTTTTCAGAGCTTTTACGATGTCTAAGTATTAGCTTTGGTGACACTAGCTCTGCTTTTCTGAGTTGAGAGTTTCTTCACAGTACTTCCTAAAGGTGTTGTTTCAGTGGTAATGCTACAGTCACACTAGGGAGCATGACCAAAATTATTGCTACCATATGCAAAGAACTTGCGATGTTGTTGCCTTTGAAATGGTTGTTTCAAAGACGAGGACCAAGTCTGCGACCACTCACAGTCGCCGTATTCAAAGTAACTTTGGTGCATCAAAATGGCAATAAAATGACAATAAGACTAAATTGATCTGCTCTGTTTGCAATTGAATGGGGTTGTCTAGTTGTCTAGTTGGCACTTGATTTCCTAGTTGTTTTTTTTTAGCATATTTGTCACACTTAAATGTTTCAGATCATCAAACCAATTTTAATATTAGACAAAGATAACCAAAGTAAATACAATTTTAAATGATGATTTTACTTTTTTAAGGGAAAAAAACTGTCTAAGCCTACCTGACCCTATGTGAAAAAGTAATGGCCCCCTAAACCTAATAATTGGTCATGCCACCCTTGGCAGCAAGAACTGATATCAAGCATTTGCGATAACTGGCAATAAGTCTTTTACATCACTGTGGAGGAATTTTGGCCCACTCTTCTTTGCAGAATTGTTTTAATTCAGTCACATTGGAGGGTTTTCAAGTAATCTGTTTAAGGTCATGCCAAAGCATT
Organism: Heterochromis multidens; assembly: GCA_015108495.1. NCBI lineage: Eukaryota > Metazoa > Chordata > Actinopteri > Cichliformes > Cichlidae > Heterochromis > Heterochromis multidens. Next base: position 28,611 of record VUQS01075787.1, read on the forward strand.
GGATTTAACTTTTTTGGCCCCTCCAAAACCTTCATTTTGTTTTTTTGAGCCATTCAGAATCAAAATGGCATGTTCCATGCATTCTACGGGTGACTGCAGTAATCTGCTAGCAACCAAAGCAATAACAATGAGGTTTTTGGTGTAGCACCTTCTTTGACCAGACGTTTCCAAGAGGTCGACGACCAGTCTGTAGACTTGTGTGACTGAGGCCTTATGAGTGTGCAGAGTCCCTCAGTTTCTCAGTCAAATTTGCCCCCCACTCATCACTTTAATGATGGCAACAGTGGAAATGCTCAACTTAAGGCTTTGGAATAGGACTTCACTAACCAATGCGTTACAACATCCATTTTTTTTTATACATTGTTCTATTGTGACTGTTAACAGCAGCTAAAGGCTATATCCTAATAGCAAGAAATGAAAGTCATGCACCAAAGTTTTTACCTTTTTGAGTTTTTCCAACTTAAGGGAATGATTACTCAAATTTTCCCACTAATTTTCCAACATCACACGAATGCACTGAAAATCCAGAACCTCAAGGATTTACTTTTAGCCTGGGAGAAATATTCTTGGTCTTTTACAAAAATACTAGCTGATAGTTTCCTTTCTTTGCCAGCTAGTCTAATCTTTTTGTCATTTAGTGCTAAGCATGGAATGGAGAGTACCTGTACACTTTGTTTGTACAAAACATATTGACAATTGGTACTTTAAGACCCAACCATTCTGTCTGTAAATATCTAATGTCTCTGTCACACTAGAGTAAAGCTAGAATGGCAACCTCCTGGTGACTAGGAAAAATATGTGGTTGTCCAGTGATTGCATTAAATTTTTCACAGTTGACCCAGAGGTGGTCACCCAGAAGTTGAGCACCCTCAATATCAGGTAGAATTTCACAGGTTGTCTGTTTAATCGCACCTATGTCATTTTGCAATTGAATCGTCTTCCTGCAGCAACTTTGTCACTATTTGTGGGGGAATTTCTGAGTTTCTCTTCCAGAAACTGAGGTTATGGCTGGTTTCTGAATGTAAGTAGTTAATGTGAATTTCTGTTTAATGTCAGTTTCCTCTTATGCAGATTTGCAACAGATTTGCAACAAATTAGCTGTTTTTGCTGATTTATCACAGTTAGCTGTATTATCAGAAACAGATTACATGTAACTGCCAACTTGACCACAATCAATCGCAAACTGATAGCAGACTTAACTTATCCTATTGCCATTTTATTGCTGTCTTGATACACCCAAGTTGCTTTGAAAACTGTAACTGACTGTGAATGGTAATAAACTGGTCCCCGTCTTCGAAGCAACAACAAGATTGCCTTTGTGAGATTGAAGTAATTGCACATAGTTGAAATAATTTTGGCCTTGCCTCAGTCTCCAACCACTTTGTGTGACTGTACAGTAGTATAATGAATAATAAAGGAACCAGAATGAATGAACCAGTTGAATGTTCTAGAAGACGCGCTTCAACTGGTAGCAGCAAAGTCTGGTAGCTCTGATCTTTTTACTTTATTTTTGTTGTATTTGTCGTATTTTTATTTTTATTTATTTATTTATTTATTTATTTATTTTGTCAAGTACTGATGGATACTTCTGTGGGAAGAAGAGTTTACTCAAGAGTAGAGCTTCTTTCATTGAAACAAATCTGGAAGATACCACCCTTTTCCAGCTGAAATAAAGAGGTGTTTTCTTGGTTGTCGTGCTGGTGCAAAGGTGAAGGCTTGGTGAAGTGGAGATATAAGCCCTTTCTGCCAACGGTTATCATGGGAAATGTCAACTCTCTGCCCAACAAAAGTGATGAGCTGGAGATATTGGTGAAGACTCAGAAAGTATACTGTGAGTGCAGCCTTATGTGTTTTACTGAAACATGGTTGAATCAGAACATCTCAGACTCCAATGTGGATCTACCTGGTTTCACCCTCATGTGGTTGGACAGAGATGCCAAAGCTAGTGGCAAGAAAAAAGGTGGGGGTCTGGCTTTATTTGTGAACCACAGATGGTGTAATCCTGCACATGTCACTGTCAAGGAGAAGATGTGTTGTCCTGATATTAGAAATATTGGCAGTTGGTATGCGACCATATTATGTACCAAGAGATTTGGTCATATCATAACAATAGTTGTGTACATTCCACCCAAGGCAACAGCTGAAGCTCCATGTGAAGTTCTCCATGAAACTGTTGCTAGGATACAGACTAAACATCCAGAGGCACCCTTCATAATATCAGGAGACTT
>VUQS01075788.1:0-10602 GCA_015108495.1 Heterochromis multidens
TAATGATAGAAAATGACATGCCCAAAGTAAATTGAGTATTTCTCTGCAATTACAAACTCTGTGTAAACTGTCTTGGTATCAAAATAAAGCTAACACTTGTGAGACTTCATCAGAGGTGTAACCATCACAGCAGATGTTACTGTGTCAAAGTAACTAAGGATGGAACACAGAAAAATATGAAGGAGTTTTTTCTGGTCTACATTTTTTATATCATATAACCCCTCTGAAAATATGCTGCAGTAGATCAAAAATGGAAGAAAACCATGAATCAACATATGGACATTACCTCTGCAAAGATCTATGCTGCTGAAGTGAAACAGAGCAAAGTTACAGAGGTTTGATTAAAGACATAGATATGCGTTTTGCAAATTGGCACAATTTGGCACCATCTGTGAAAGTTGAAATGCCTTTGGTTTTGAATAGCAGAAATTAGGCTTTCTTGTCGAAGGTCATTTTTGCAAAAAAAACAAAAAAAAGCGGACGACAACACTGTACACAACGGGAGACTGATGCACAATAAACAAGCAAATAAGGCAGGAAATATGGTTTTATCTCAGTGGAAGCAAGACAGCAAAGGTAGGACAGAAGTCATGAGAATGCTTTTCAAATATGACGCGTAATTTTGCTCTTCTTTTGCTGCTGGTTCAGTCAAATTTGGTCGGACTGTGACAAAACTTGCAGTTTTGGAATCTGTGAGAACTGTGCTTTCAACAAAGACTTTGCTTGTCCGTTTACATGCTGTCGGGTGAAAGGAGGAATCCGCTATTTGTGCTAGCATCTTTTTGAGGAATCTGTTTACCTGCTCTTTAATTGTTTTTTGTTTTAGCTGTGTTTGGTGGTCACTAAAATGGTTTGGTGAGCTTTTGGCTGAGATTCTGACGTTCTGAGATTCTGTCGATACCACACATGTCTATATTTACATAATAGAGCCAGCGGCACAGCCCGTTAAACCAGATGTTCCACCTCTTGCCCCCAGTACCAGGGGCAATAGGTTTGGAAATTGATTTTATACATCTGTGGCCATGGAAGCTATTGGAACACCTGAATTCAATGATTTGGCTAGGTGAGTGAATACTTTTGGCAATATAGTATACTTCCGGATTGAGAGGACGCTGGCATGAATGTCGCCACTTGCGACAAAAATTTACTTTTTGTGTTAATCAGCCTGATTTTCACTACACATTGGATCTAGTTATCTTGTCTTTACAATTCTCTCCTTGGAGCTGTATTCAGTTTGTTGAACTGTCTCCGTGTATCTGTGTGCACTTATCTTCCTCGCGATCAGCTGTTACCTGCATGCCGCTGATCAGCTGACTGCCTGCCAAACAGCTGATAACTGTCTTTTGGTTTCACTTCGTCACTCTTGGCCTCCCCCGGGACATCTCAATTACACAATTCATCCATGGTGTACTCTCCTGGTTTTGTTTCCCTGTCTTGGCTTCACTACTTGCTACTGCCATTATCCGACGCTGGGTGCCTCTTCCTCTGCGTGCAGCTCCATTCGCTAATTCCTTCTCAGCAGACATGGTACTCCTTAAATACTCCGCCACACAACTTCTCAGCCTGTCCTGCCACCTCACTCCAGGCTGTACTGTTGTCATTAAATCCCTCGGATTTCTCCGTTGTCCCAGTTATTTACATCGAAGCTCTTGCCGCAAGGCTGTCTATTTGGAACATCCTAACTCCTCTGTACTGCCTGACAGGCACTCCAAAAATGTCCATATCCATAGCAGCCTCAACTCCCTTGCCCCCCTCAAAATCCAGACTGTCTCTTTTACCTGCTCTGCCTCATGGTTCAGTACAGAACTCCATGCCCTAAAGACCACTGGCCGCTGCCTTGAGAGGCTCTACAAAAGATCTGGCCTCACTGTCCACCTAGAGGCTTATAAAGATCATCTAAGGTCTTATAAAGCAGTTCTCTCTCAGGCCAAGACTCATTATTACTCTTGCCTCATTTGCCAAGAAGAAGGGCCTGAAAGCTGACGTCTCTGTCTCCCATTCTACTTTTAAAGCAAAGTCATCCCAGACTACTGTTCACCATCAACTAATTACTTTTCCCCTTTGATCCATCTCACCCTTCAGGTGCCCCTGACCTCTGCCACAAGTTCCAGAACTTCTTCCAAGAAAAGGTTAACTCTATCCATCAGCAGCTTCTGGCACCTGTACATCAGCTTCAGGATTTTATCCCCCCTGTAGCACATCTACCTCAGTGCTCCTTCTCCTCTGTGAATTCCTCTCAGGTCACCAAGTGGATATCTCAAGCCAAAACCTCCACCTGCACCCTGGACCCCATCAGAATCAGAATCAGAATACTTTATTAATTTGTTATTTGTTATTATTTGCCATTTTGTTTATTTATACTCTTTTGTAAAGCATCCTTGGGTTTCTTGAAAGGCAAGATATTATAATATTATTATTATTCATCTCAACTTCCCTTGAGATGCTCTGCGAGGCCTTTACTTTGCAGCCACCTTCAGTTGCTGTTTGTTTGTTTGTTGTCTCTCTACCTTCAGTTTTTTCCTCAGTAACTGAAAAGTGTGCTCTATTCCTTCTCCATACTTTTCCCATCATTCTGGTATCAAGTTAATCTTGGTTTCATCTGTCCTGAAGGCCTGTCATGAAGGCAAAATGTTACTGAGGGGTTTTTCTTAACCCAGGAAAGAATTTTGTGATCTTTCAGGCTATTGGTCTTGCTAAGCTGGCCAGTGCATTCTTTGTTTTTAAAGAAAGTACCAGATTGTAGATGTGGGCACGCCTACAGTTTTTGCTGATAGGTCTATTGTAATGATGGCTTCCTTCACTTTCTACAACATCTCTTTGGACCTGATATTGAGAGATCTAGTGAATGCTGACATTGACATTGACATTGACATTGAGAAACATTTATATGGAAGAAGTATGTGTTCTGTATTTCAAAGTATACTTACCAAATGTAAGTTCACCACTTGGAATCAACTCCAGACCTTTTATCTACTTAATTTGCCATGGAATAACAAGGGAACAGACCTCACCTGGCCATGAAACTGTTTTCAGTCATATGGCCTATTATTTTTGAGCTTCTCAAAATTGGGGAATATATTTAAAAATGACCTACCACACGTGTAATGCTACTTACATTTCCAGAAATAGCAATCTTCAGTCTGATTTATGCACAAAGAGGAGTCAATGTTTTTGTTAGATGGAAAGGAGAAACATTTATATGGAAGAAGTATGTGTTTGGTATTTCAAAGTACAATAAGAACAGGCTACAGTATTAAAGGTATAACCACACATACTTAACATACTTCCACTTAATGCTCATTTAATGTGTTTAAGTCTACCTCTCAGTCTTTATCTACAGTTTCAATCTAAAAATTATGAACAGAATCGGTAACAAAGGGCAAGTCCAACACCCACCGAGAACAAGTCCGACTTATTGCCAGCAATGCGGACCAAGCTCTTGCAAGGGTTGTATAATATGTATGTGTATAAAATGTCATGGTCCTGGGTTTTTTGACCCAGTATTTAGAGTTTGTCTGGATTTATTTATTTCTTTGAAAGGTATAAGATAGTTTATGTTCTAGTTACTGAGTGTGTTATCTTCTAGTGCCTCTTAGTTTATTTATAGTTCTTGATTTTCTTGTTTTATTATGTTAGTTCCCCTTCTGTATCCAGTCTGTCCTAGTCCCGTCTCTGTGTTCTGTCTTCAGTGTCTCCATGTTTGCTTACCTTTGGTCTCCCCAGTCGTTTCCCCATGTCTGTCTGGTCTCTCTGTGTTTTGTTTCCATGGCTGTCTGCGTTCACCGTCTTGTCTAGTGAATATGTTTGTAGTCCTGGTCCCTGTGTTGTTTCCCTTCCTGTTCCCATGTTCATCTCCCTGTGTTTTGTCCTTTTGTCTCCACAGTCTGTCATGTCTCCATGTCTGTTTATCCACAGTCCCAGTGTCAAGTTCAAATGTCTTAGTCCTGGTCTCTGTTAGTTATTTCCTGTTTTATTTTGTTAGTCTTTGTCTCGTGTTTAGTTTTGCTTCCCCTGTCTCACTACACCTAATCTGTTCCTGCTGTGTTCCCCAGCTGTTTCCACTCCCTTTATCTCCCTCCTGTGTATATATGTCTCAGTCTCTCTTTGTCCTTTGTCGCGATCTCCCTCATCCCTCAGAGCTGTGGTCTGTTGGCAAATTCTTTTTTGAGAGAAGACAAATTTACCTTTAGTTTAAAAGTTTTATTTCAAGTAGGATCATTAAAACAAGCTTGTACAAGGACCTCCTTTGATTGAGTTGGCTTCAGGCCAACCGCCCAGAAAAGGATAATGACTTCCTGTTATAGCATCATTTATAACTTTTCAAGAAACAAAGGAATACAATATGATTGGTAAAACTGCAGAGGAGGGCTGTGGTTTAAACTTAGCTCTCCTGCAACAGGCTGGTCCCAGCCTCCTGGCTCTCAGTTACATCCAATTTACCGGAGACAGCACCCTGTAAGAAATCCTCCTGCATTCCTTACATTCCTTACTGCATCTTCCTCTCTTAAGGAACTGGTCTTTCTCAGCTAAACATTTTTACTATCTACTCCTTTTCACTTCCCCCTCTACTTCAGTCTCAGCTATTTATGGCAGTAAGGAATGCAGCATGTTGTCACCCTTCTCCCCTTATGTTGGTCCCTCTCTCCTAAACAGGTCATTGCAACTCTTTATTAAACAATACCCAATATACTGTGAACATAATTATTTAAAATCCCAACAGGTCCCCATGTGTTTCGTGGTTCCCTGTTAGTGACTGAGTTTTTGGTAGTTTTTTAAATCAGCCCTGTCTAGGTTTGGTATTTGTTTTTCCTGTGAAAGTTTCAGCAATAAAGGCTGCTTTAAGTCCTGCATTTGGGTCCTAACCTGCCTGCTACACAGCATAACATGACAGTATAAAAGAGTCTGTCTTTATTTTCATCAGATTACTCTGCTCCTTGTAGATTAAACCAGCTCTCACTGGAACCATTGACTTGAGTCAAAGTCATGTGGGACGGGGGTGTTTGAACAGCTATTAGCTGTGGGTCATTCTCTGGCATCAGGCCTGTTGGTTGGATGGTCTGAAAGTTGACTGGCTGCTACAATTTGCTCATCACTAGGTGAGATGCCTTCTCAGAGAGGCAGAGGAGAGGGAGCTATGAGTGTGAAACAGTCATCTATTGTGTGTATAGATACCATAAGTAAATCCACTAGGAAGATGAGGGGTAGCACTGCCGCACGCCGGTATTTTTCTAATTGTGCTGCCATGAAGTTTAACATTTAACATGCTCTTGGTCACACTTGCTGATGATCAATTAATCAAGTGCATTTAGAGTTCACTTCAATTCAATTTTATTTATATAGCACCAAATCACAACAACAGTTGCCTCAAGGCGCTTTATATTGTAAGATAAAGACTCTACAATAATTTATAGTAGCAGTAAGAGTGTACTTAATCTTTCACAGGACAGCATAGAGTCCTGTGAAAACTTTTAAACACGCAGAGACACACACACACACACACACACACACACACACACACTATACATACTTGCCTTCAGAGCATAGATTCAACAAGATGCTGGGAACATTCCTTACTTATTTTGGCAAGACAATGCTAAACCACATAATGAATCTATTACAGCAGGATGGCTTTGTGGTAGAAGAGTGTAGACGAGTCCAGGTGCTGAACTGGCCTGCCTGCACTCCAGACCTTTCACCAACTGAAATCATTTGGTGCATCATGAAATGAAAAATATGATAAAGAAGACCCAGTACTGTTGAGCAGTTAGAATTCTATATCAGACAAGAATGGGACAACATTCCTGTCCCAAAAGTCCAGCAACTGGTCTCCTTAGACTGTTGTTAAAAGAATAGTGAATGCTACACAGTGGTAAACATGGCCCTGTTCCAACTTTACTAAGATGTGGTGCTGCCATCAAATTAAAAAAGAACTAATATTTTTCTTAAAATGGTATATTTTCTCAGTTTAAACATTTGATATGTTTTCCTTGTTCTATTGTGGATAAAATATGAATTTATGATATTTGCAAATAATTGCATTTTGTTTTTATTTACATTTTACACACTGTTTCAACTTTTATGGAAGGAACAGAAATGGTGCACTCGAACACAAAAATCTGACTGAAGAAATTAAAAACAGCAGTGAGTCAGACCTGTCACAAAAAATATCTCATATGAGTGCATGTGATATCTAGGCTTATGGCATCTGGGATTGCCAGATCTCCATTGTTCCCACCTCTGTCTTCTAATTTTTTTCTTTCATGAATAATCTATAGGAACTCTAAGTTGAGGCTTGAAGGAAAAGATCTGGTCATGTCCTTAGAGGGAAAGACAGCTTTGACCAAGACCTCAGTGCAGCCACAGCTTTGGCTTTTCTGCTCTGCTGGAAGACAGCAGGCAGACAATAGCGTCATCAAAGTGTGCACCCTTGACCCTGTTGTGAATGGCTGCAGGGGATGAAGGGGTCTCCTGTGTGTCCATATTTGTGGATATGTGTGTATGTTGCTTACTATGTCAGGTTTGACAGCTCTTTGAATGCTTTTTCAGATATTTTCAGACTCTGTTGCCAGAGGAAAATCTTTAACCAATCAAAGACAAACAACAAATGTCAGGTTTGACATCATTCTCAGCGCAAAATAAAAATACTCTTTTTTAATAGCCAAGCCTTGCTCAAATACTAAACCATCGCACAGGGAGGAATTCTTAAGTTAATTTTAATTGTAAGAAAGGCATAAATAGAATTTGGTAGAATATATACACAGGACAAAAAGAAAATACTTTCGGTCAATGCAGGAAATCAGCAAATGTCACAAACAGCAGATATCTAACAGATGGGCCTATATTTGTTGGTGTGAATTATTTTGGATAAACTTCAACCTGGTCAGGTTGAAATTATTAGCTACTGGATGGCTGGATAAAAATGCTAATTTGTTGGGAATAAGGATGAAACAGTTGTTATCAAAAATTGGTAAAATTCCTTATTGTTCGTGTAATTGTTAACATTTTTTGTTATTATACCTGTGTTTGATTGCAGCACTTATAGTAAGGTTTGCGTGAACTAAAGGTGGTAAATGGACTGGTACTTACTTATAGCACCTTTCTACAAGTTGAGCACTCAAAGCACTTTGTACACAAGTCTGTTTCACTCAGTCACACACACATACAGCACACACACTTCAACAGATGCATCAGGGGAAACTTGGGGTTTAGTATCTTGCCAAAGGATACTTGGAGGAGCTGGGGATCCACCAACCTTCTGACTGGTAGATGACCCACTCTACCATCAGTTTCCCAGACGAAGGCATGCAGGCGCAACATTGTGTGGGTTTGTTTTGCACCATGGCGCATTGCAGTTTTGTCTTCAGTACTGGCTATCTCTGCTTTTCCTGTTTGTGTGCATAAGTGTGTCCCTGAGGTTGGAAGGTCCTCTGAGGCCCTGTCCACACATATACGGGTATTTTGGAAAACACAGCTTTTTCTATGCATTCAGTCTGTTGTCCACATGTAAACTGTTTTAGATCATTGAAAGTGAAGCTTTTTAACAACTCGTTCAAGGTTTAAGACTTTCAGAAACTTGATGTATATGTCTATTTATGGACAAAGGAAAAAAAAAGATTTTGTCTTGCAACAGCAAAGTGTGCACCATTATCTCCATTTTGATGTCAAACTGTACAATGTATGTTTGCAGGATTCTAATTGGCCAACATTTTCATAAAGTTAGGGTCCTAATACCACCTATTGCTTAAGCATGGTCTTGATATCGCTTGCCACTGTTCTTTGTGTTTAATGTGGTTGGATATATTTTTCAAAATGAAAGCGAAAAATCCCAGTTTAAGAAAAAAATCTCCAACCACATGAAAACACAAAAACAAAAGTCCATGTACGTGTGAATGTAGCCAGAGGCATGTGCTCACTTTCCACTTCCTACTGGATCTCTAGCTCAGCTCCAGTGTGTTTTTACTGCCATCCCTGCTTAATTTCACTGATTATTTACAATGGAAATTGCCCATGATACACCTAACAAACAGGTCCAATGTTAGAATGATTTTATTTTTATTCTAGTAGACTCCCAAAACTTAAAAAAGACAGTTGGGGTTTAGAATAGAGTTGAATAAATATTAAAAACGTAATTTGATCATTCATTCATTGATCAGTCTTCACGATCTCCACATACAGCACCGACATGCTGGTCCAGATGTTTCTGCTCCTGGTGCACTTTCCTCCTGGATTAAAATATTTTTAATGTTAGTTTCAAAATAAGCTGTTCAAACAGGTACAGCACATTTGTACATCAGGGAATTAAGATGAGCGAAAGATTCATTTCTAAATATACTGACAGCCCTCCAGTGAGACATTAAAGGTAAATAAAACGATCCAATTATGAACCAAACATTAACCGTTAGATATCATTTGTGAATTATATCTCGTGTTTAACCTCCACTGAGTAGCGAAAGCCAGCGGGGGTTTTGAAAACAATGTGCCGGGAGTTAGGCGTTCTCACCAGGTATAGTGAGCCTCAACCGCCCGGTCAGCTGACAGCTAGCAAGGTGGGGACCAGAATGGACATCTCCGAAAACATCGGAGCACTTTTGCAAATAGGCAATATCTTGATAAATCGAGCAGATATTTGAAATTTTCACATCTACATTCTCGCCTAAAAACATCTTAACAGTTTATTTTGTCACAGAAAAAGTAATATTTCAAACATTGCTTACGGTTTTGGCCGCTCTGTCTGCCACTGCCGCTTTTGAGTTTCGAACGAAATGCATTCTGGGATACTTGGCTGCAACCAAGTACACACAAGTCACCACCGATGCATCTTTGATAGAACGGGAGGAGCAAGAACACATTTGGGCATTTTGAGCGTACTTGACTTGATGCATTCTTCGAACTGAAACAGTACTTGGGCTGCGACTGATGACGTTTCACAAGTCCACAAGAACACAAGTACACACAAGTACGCATATTGAGAAACGGCCCTAAACTTTTCTGTTTGTAAGCGCTGCTTTTTTTGCTGCTGTTAGCTGCTTTTAGCCAGCGTTAGTGAAATTTTCTTTGAAATGAATGAATAAACTCTCATATGATGTGAGAGTGTAATCAAACTGTTTATCACAGGGAAAGTGTGATTTTTAGGACACTCAAGCCTAACAGTAGCTGGCATAATGTTAGCTTATACCAGCTATTTTTGTTGTTGAGCCAGCTTGTTGTCCACTGTCTGGAGACGGGAGGGTTGCATGTCTAATCCACTGACAATAAGTAACTGAAACAATATCGAGAATAAATAAGCATGTTTATGCACATTTTCATGTGTTAGAGTCCTGACTTCAGTTCAGGAGATGAGACTTGAGGTGAGGAGGAAGAGGATGAGGTGGAAACGAGGGAGGAAAGAGTGCAGTGGTGGAGGAGGCACATGAAGAGGAGGAGGAGAAAGACATAATGAGAAAGAGATGATGAAAATTTAATGTAAAAATGTTAAATCGCCATATATAGTTTGAAAGCAATATTTTTGTTCTTTAAATTAAAAATAACTTTTAAGGCCATTGTATGTATGTGCCACATCTCTAGCCACATACATAAAAACCCAATTAGGTGGAACAGCGATGTCCATCTTGGCCACTGTATTCAAGACGGCCGGGCCAACATGGCAGCTTCTACAAACCAGTGCCTGCTCCATTGTACTTTTAATGGATTAATTCTAAGTTTATGTAACGCATCAATTTGTTGTGTGACGTAATTACAGACTAATGTATATTTCTGAGTACAGCCTTCTTTTTTTCTATTAAATAACCTTAAAAAATTACTTACTGTACTTTTAAGGACAGTTTCATCCACCTATTCTACACTAGATTGTCTCCTGATGTCCACCGCTCCATGCCACCACTACTTCACAGGCCACCTCCACCATAGTCTGCAAGAAACGTATGGTTCATAAAATCCCATGGTCTCTGTTCTTTGCATCCTGGTTTCTTAAGTCTGACAGTTTTTGTGACAGAATGATCTGGTTGAAATATTATCAGCTGACAAAGCTTCTATTGAAATTCCATGGCAGACATGACATTTTTTTAATTAAAAACAAAACAAACAAACAAAGTCTCACGTCTTTGCAGATGTTGTGCTTCTGTTAACAGTTAATATTAGCTTTACACTAACATAAAGAATACAAGTAGTTTGGAAGTTTTTATTTACAAGCCCACAACAGTATAGCTAACTGTCCTAACCAAGTTATCACTGACTTTGATAAATTTGTTAATTAATAATAAAAGAAAATAGCTGAAAAAAGATGTAATGATTTTGTGAGTAGACAACAAACTAAAGATAAATATACATACAATGTACGTTTGATAGGTTTTTGCAATTTTATGAACAAACATTCTGGAGAGGGGAGTAGTGAAATTAATCTAATTAATTAACCTAATTAACCTAGGAGATTGCAGAAAAGTTCTTCCAGGTAATGGCACTCTTGAAAGCTTGCACTTAAAAAAATCTAAGCCATCTCTTATTCCACTGATCTTTCATTATAATTTTTTATGTTTTTTTTTTTTTTTTTTTTTTTTTTTATATTTTTTTTTTTATTTTTTTTTTTTTTATAAATAAATTTTTTTT
>VUQS01075791.1:0-10056 GCA_015108495.1 Heterochromis multidens
CCAGACTTTATTGTATTTTTTTTTTTTTTTTTAAAGTGGTCTTCACCAATAGTTCTCCAGGCTTTCTGAAGGTCTTTTGAAGTTTTTCTTTGGACATTGGCTGCTTTTTCATTCATTTTCGGTCCAGTCCTTGTACCTGACCATATTCAGAGAATTGTTTGTTTGTTTGTTTGTTTGTTTTTTTGTTTATTAAGCCACTGACCTGTGAATTAGGAATGAACTACTGTTGTGTCTACACATACTGTAACAGACAACTTAGCAAAGAACCAATTTTAAATTGTATCTTTAGGCACTTTGTTACCAGCAGCATGTTGCAAAAGCACATCATTTGTTCACACTTCTTTAGCTGAATCTACAAAAAAGATAACACAGTTTGACAGGCATAAAATAGTATTTTTGCACCAACAAGGTGATTGCCTTAAGAGATCAAGCAAAGACCTGACACAGGACTTGAGGGATGCATCTGGCCCTTTAGTTGATCCATATATGGTTCACTTAAGCCTCATCAGAAATGGTCTCATTGGAAGGGTGGCTGTCAGGAAGCTATTTTTAAAGAAGAGAAATGGGGAGAAAAGGCTGAGGTATGCCAAATTACACAAGAACTGGACTGAAATTCTGTGGCAACTGGTCTTATGGAGTGATGAATATAAATTTGAATTTTTTGGTTCAAATATGGTTCTGTATGTACAGAGGAGGTATTGGGAGATACAACAGTGAGTGTCTACAGCCATCTGCAAAACACACTGGAGGTGGTGTTGGGAATCTTGTCAAAATTATGAATGCAGAAAAGTACAGTCATAGATTGGCCTCCCCAGAGGCCAGACCTCAACATTATTGAAGCAGTGTGGGATCATCTTGATCGAGAACAGAACAGCCAACATCCAAAGAAGAGCTTTGAATGTCCTTCAAGAAGTCTGGTGAACTATTCCTGAAGACTACTTAAAGAAATTACTTAAAGACTTGTTTAAGAGAGTTCATACTGTGTGGAAGAACAAAGGTGGTCATACAAAACATTGACTTTCAAGCTCATTTGAATTGTGCAAACCCTGTTTTTTCCTTTAATACTGTATTTCCATGTATTTTTGCAGATGTTTCAATAAATCTCTGCACCTATTTCCCATTTTCCTAGCAAAATATGAAGAAATGAGGGGTGACTCAAGACCTTTGCACAGTAGTGTATATTACACCACCAGCATAGTTAAATAACGTGGCTGTACCAGAAAGGCTAACTTGGTTTGTAAAGATTTAGCTGTACATTCAGTGAAGTTGTCTGGTTTAGTATACTGTTTGTGAACTTGTTTATAGATATATATTTTTTGTTGCTTTTTTTTATGTATAAATACAGAGAACAGTAGATTAATAAGAAAACATCTAAACATTATCATGTAGTTTTTGTCTTAAATTAAAAAGTGTGTAGCTTTCACTTAAAAAGAAAAAAAAACTAAGAAGATAAACAAAAGGTAAATAAGCACTTCAGTTCTCACAAAGAAAGCTCATTATTATGGAAGGTTGCAACTATTTTTAGCACACACTATTAGCTGCTGCTACTACTACCACTACTACTACTACTACTAATAATAATAATAATAATAGACCTAAAGAAATTTAAGCTCTGTAAACATCTGCTATTTTCTTCTTCTTGTTTTTCACATACCAATATATCTCTCAGGTTCCCCATGCTCTGTGTGTACCTTTTCCCTTTTTAAACACCAGTTTATGTGTAGGAAAAAGTATACACGTGATTTTTGTCTGTGTATGTTGTTTATACATCCAATCCAATATTTCTTAATGCCGTATGGTACCAAACAACCTTTCTCATTCCACCACAATACCACTGTTGATCTCTATGTATCAGTCAGAATCAGAATCAGAATACTTTATTAATCCCAGAGGAAATTATGTGGTCACAGTTGCTCCAGGACAGTAAGAACTGTAACTAACAAGTTTAAATACCAATATTAAATAATACAATATATTACAAATGGCTCTAATAATACAAATAACTCTAATATATAAATATCCCAATATATTACACAAAATTAACTATAGATAAGTTGAATTGAGGTGCCCCTCTTATCATACTGCCTTTATTATATTAAGGGTGTACAGTTGTTGCAGTGTATACTTGTGCTTTAGATGGAGGAGTTGTACAGAGAGAGCCACAGGCAGGAATGATTTCCTGTGTCGTTCAGTGGTGCATTTGGGTAATCTCAGTCTCTCCCTGAACGTGCTCCTGTGACTGGACAGCACATCATGGAGTGGGTGGGAGGTATTGTCCAGCATTATCCTTAACTTGGACAACATGTATTGCAATGTATTGCATCCTGCAAAATTTACTTTCATTTTCTTACTGGCAGAGGTCAGCGGTCATACATATTGTCAGCTATGGGGTCCGGCAGGGACAAACCTCTGCCTTATCTTGTAATCCTCTAGTTGTATCTACAGGGAATTTTAAAAGCTGGCACATACAAAGCCACAGCCATAATGTGTCTCTGAAAATCCAGGTCCAACACCACTACGTAACACTGATACGAAAAATTTTTTCCCCTGTTTTCTACCTCTGTGGCAAGTCTGCACATAAGGTTTTGATGGACAATTACACTGAGACCTAGTACATCAACAACCTAAGACCTCGGTCCTCAGCAACAACACCAGACTCCACCCCACCATAACCTGAGATGAAGAGGAGAAGAGAGGAGCCCCAGAGTAATTTAGCTTCAAGGTTAAACCACTGCAACATGCTCTTTAGTGGGACCCTTGCCAGGAATCTCCAGACTTCATTCAGTGCAGCACACTACACTCAAATCATAGCTACCCCAGGACTAGGGAGGTTGAAAAAAAGTATTAAATGCTTCATATTACAATCCTTTTTCCAAAAGAGTTGTGACAATGTGTAAAATATATTTAAAAAAAGGTACAAAGGCAACACATGAAATATTTTAAATTAGAAATTTTATTATACACACACACACACACACACACACACATATATATACAGGACGGACATCCTCCAAAGTGATGAGGTCAACTACCAGCAAGCTTCTTAAAGGAAAAAAAAAAAGAAAAAAAAATGTTGTCAGTGAGTACAGTTTATCACCTCAATCTTTCCAAAGAAAAGAATGTATGAACAAGACTTTGAAATAACACTGGTTTCCTCCGCGGCTCAAGATCATTTAAAGTGGGAAAACTGCTCGAATGTCTGATGAATCAAAATTTGAAATTTCTATTGAAAATTATGGATGCCACATCCTGTGGGTTAAAGAGGAGAGGGATCATCACAGCTGAAAGGTCATGATGGTACGGTGCTATATTGGTGCACTTTACATGTAGGACATTGCAAATGCACTATAAATGCTAACAATACATACAAGTTTTGGACAAACATGCTAACCTATTTTTTTTTTTTTTGTTTCTTTCAGCAAGAAAATGTGCAACGACATTCTGCACATTTGACAACTGCATGACTCTATAGTAAAAGGCCTGCTTTTACTATAGAGCCTGCTTGCAGACATTTCCTGAAAATTTTAAAAAACAAACAAAAGCTATAAAGTCTTATATGAAGAGGTGATGCAACATGTACCTGACTTAACTGTTTTGAAATGTGTTGCATCAAATCCAAGATGCTCATATATTTTTCATAAAACAGTCAAATTGATCTGTTTCAGCATTTGATATGCTGTGTGGAATTGCATATTAATTGAGTTTAAATGATTTGCAAATCATTGCTTTCTGGTTTTTATTTACCCCAAACAGCCAGCACTTCTACATGTCAATGAATACTCTATGAATGAATGATATGTTGTGTGTAATAAACCCTGGTGTAATTGATGACAAAATACATTTTTTTCTTTCTCTAACTCACCATTTTCTTGGTAAATGTTGGATATAACAATATGAATCTCTCAAGTTTAATTTTCTTTTTCAAGCAGAAAGCTGACACTCAGAAAATGTAATTGAAGATTATTGGATGGCACTGTTCAGAGCATGCATCACACGCTCACAGCTCAGCCCCTATAAAGTGTAGTCTTGAAAATTACATCAGCATCTTGTGCCTCCCTCCTTCATGTCAGTATGGTGTTTATGATGCTCCCATTCTGGCTCCCCTTAGTTCTGGCAATGTGATGTGACAGCAGGGTTGATGGGTGGTACAAAGACACCCACCAGAGATGAACAGGCAAATGACTGGACATTAGCACACAGCTTAGAGCACAGCAAGCTACTGATGGGGAAGTGGGCGAGGAAAGCGACACTCACTCTTTTACCAGCATGTAGTCACAGCCATTGTAAAGTGAATGCCTGCAGGGGTAATTACAAGGCCGGTTTTGCCTGCTATATTGGGGTGGGCTTTTAGGAGTAAAAAAAACCCAAAACAAAAACAAGAACTAAATGGACAACCTGGGGAGTAGAAAGCCCACAGGTCTGAAAAAACAGGCTAAGTAGCCAACCTTTGGGCAGCTGAAGGCTGGATACTGGCATCTTTTTTTTTTTTTATGTGTTGGCTGCCTAAGAGAAGGCATACAGGTCTGATTTGGGAAACCTTTGAAGGGTGTTTCTCTGCCTCTTATCAATACTGCAAAGCTGGTCTACAAGCTATGAGCCAAGCTAGGGTAAAGATAACTAGCCTAAACACAGAGAACCTTTTTAAAGTCTAGTACAGTGTAGTCTGGTACAAACATTCAGTCAAACACTGTTGCCAGCTTACATTTGAGTTTGAGATCAAACCTTACTTTTTTCCCAAATACTTGTCAATACATCACAGTACACCACCAAGAAAAGCTTCCCTACCCAACAGCCACTTAGCTTTGCTCAAAGTCTCAAAATAGTGAGAATGTCACTTGCTGCAAATGAAACAAAATGTGCTTATATGTGAGATTAAAAGATGGTGGTAGATTGATTACTTTTAGACAAAGCCAGACTAACTGTTTTCCCGGTATCCAGACTTTGAGCAGAAGTAAATTAATTGAATGTTGGCTGTAGTTTCATATCAACATTTTGTGTGCAAGAATGGTGTCAGTTTCTCACTCACCACTGGGAAAGAGAGCAAACAGTGAATTTCCCAAAATGTGAAACCATTACTAATAAGTAAGTCGGTCAAATTTTGCACCTTTATCATAAACCCGAGTATTTGCTAACTGCTTCATTAAAAGTATGTACTAAGCTCATCATAGAAGTAAATCTGTTATAGTAATGAGATTTAACTTCATAAAATAAAGAATGATTTTAATAATATGTCTTTCACAACTTTAAAATATAATAACTTAAAGTATAGCCCTTTTTTGAGAATTTGATTAGAATTTTAATTACAGTGCTTTGGAGGATGGCAGAAGGAGCTTAAATTAGCCATCAGGACTCTGGCTGTACAGTGATACTGTGTGATGACAGACCCCCCCACCCCCCTAGCAAACCAACATACAAGAGTTCCCAGTGGTTCATATTTCATTACTGTCTCAACCTCAAGAATAAAAAATCAGTATATATCCACATTTATAGAGACGCGAGAGTCGACCTGAGGTAAGAATTACAGCACAGCACAGTGACATCTAATCTACAGGTTGTAAATATAGTTCACAACCTGATGTGCTGTGGTGTCCCAGTGTATGCACGCTCTTTGGAAGAGTGCAGTAATACTGTACTGCTCTTGGAAACACATTCAATGTTACTACATGTGCTGCAAAGCAAAGCCCTGATGTTTCCAAGTGAGTTATATCTAGCATGTATGGAGGATGATAAACAGGACCACACCCAGCATTCCCTGCATGGCCATGATGATGGCCCCACTCAATCAACACCACTGTCCCACCCACACCTCCATCCTTCAATCTGTCTTCTCCAATACAGATATATAGCCTCCCTCTCCAATGCAACTCTCCAATCAATGAGAAGTCACAGGAGGAACCGGGCTGAAGGTTAATGCGTGCAGGGAAAAACACATGTGATTACTTACAAAGATGCAGAGGGGAAGAAACTACTTCTGCACAGTTGCTTGGTCACAAAAATATAGTTTTACTAAATGTCTTTAATCTATAATGTCTTTAATGTTCATTTGTGCTCACTTGTATGCTTCCCATGTTCCCAAAGAAATAATATAGTGTGTAAAATAAAAGTGCATGGTCTGCATGTGTTACTATCATTCAATCTATAAATATGATTAAATATGATAAATAATATAATTAATGATGGCAGTAGTCAAGTTAAAAAAAAAAAGAAAACAGTACAACAGTTTTCTCAAATTGTATGTTAACTGAACCAGGTTGGCATTAGCACTCAACAGAAAGGTAGAATGAATGAATGCAAAACACTTCTGTTTATGTCAAATGATTTTATGGTACCAAACTGCTCTACTAACATCTGCCAGTTTATAGAGACAAATGGGGTGAATGTCATTTGCCTCCCCTACCTCCACCCCAGTGTCCTGGTTTCATTTCCTGTAATGGCTGTTGTCAGCAGTCTCACCTTGCAGAGAGATTCCAGCCTGCAGCACTATCGTCCAGATCGCACAACGCACTGTGATTTACAGCTGCTGTGGCTGCAGGGCCATCTGGACCATAACCACTCCTGAACACTCAGCATTAGGTGCTACATCTCTCTCTCCTTAACGCTCTCTCGGTACATGCTGCCTGTTTTCGGTATAAATCTTATATCCTTGCATAAATACATATTCACCGCTCTTTCTACATCCAGATGCAAACTTTCCTCCTGGATACTCGTCTCTCTTTCATCTCTGGATTCACATACACAGACGTACATCTGCTCCATATAGACACACTTATGCTTGCTTTCTCTAGTGTCACTGGGTTTTGATGCATATCAAATTATATATTGCTACTGTTAAAACTAATACAACCAAGAGAATGGCATGCAACACTTTATTATATAATTACAGAAGACCATAAAAAAGTGGCACAGAATATATTACTAAGTGGGCATGCCCTATACTATACAATCTAATCTCTCTGTCGTTGTCTCTGTACTGTAAACAGGTTTAGAGGAACGGGTTCGTAATCACAACAAGGGTAAAATGTGCTTTTGCTTTAAAAAAACAAAAAACAAAAACTAGCACTAGGTGCCTAAATTTTATTTAATATTGTCTTATTAAAAAAACAAACATACACACAAAACCCCCCCACACACATTATCAATGCTGAAGCTGCACTTGCTGGCTTCCCCCCCAAGTACACAGGTGATAATCACAAAACCTACAGTGTAAATGTGCACCATTTATGATTATGGGAGTGTCATAAATGTGTACCTGCATCTTTTAATGCCCTGTTCCTCTAATTCAGTGGCTTCTGCGGCAGTATGCGCTCGCTGAGCTGTGTGATGAGACCCCGTTGAAACATCTGGTGTCATATAAAAGGTGTTAGAGCATTAAGAGCAGAGGCGTACCAGCTTCAAAATAGCTGCAGATGTAAGAAGGGTGCAGCTGAGGTCAGCTGCTGTAATGCACCTGCTGTCCAGGAGGAGACAGTGTTGGGTTTGATATCAATATCTAGCTGAGCCACCTCAGAAAGCGATTCCACCCCAGGGAGGTCAGGCACACCTGAGGAAAATCAGGGTTTAGGTGTTGATGTGACACCTAGTAGCCACGTCCTGAATTAGAACCTTTTAGATAAGATCTGCCATTCAGCCACCCTCAATCTACATGATCACTTACACCACAGATTGATTAGAATAAATAATTGACAGATAATTTAGGAGTATTTAACCCTATATCCTTAGAGTTTCAAGGACAGGCACTTTCTTGTACTGCTCAGGCTGATCATGTGACATCCAGATAGATAGTGATCAGATTTTTGTAGTTTACTCAAGTTTAGTGTCATTTAGCATCTAGTTCAAAAAGGAAATGAGTTTAAGATGTGATTTTCTCTCTGTGTGCCACCATAATACCATAATATACATGATACCATAAGTTTGAAATGTCAGCTAATATTTTAAAAAGTCTATGTTTTGCATAAATTCTTCTTCTGCTTATACAGAGTTACAGTCCTTGATTATGCTGGATCCTTTGTGGGTTTAAATTTCATTCTCAACTCTCAATATCAGCAGAAAATATGTAAATGTGTGTAACTAGGAGCGGCACATATACCCCGTCCCACGAGTGTGCATCGTTTATATTAAATTTGTGCATCACAGAGGAACACTGCAAATAAAGTGGGATCTCACTATATTTTGTGCTAAAAACCAATCTCTACAAAAGTTGTGCACATGAAACAATTACACTATAAAATTGCACAGAAGAGTCTTGCATATAAAATAAAAATCCTGAAGTTATATTTATTTGTAAATCAAATTTTAGTACCTGCTGTTACATCCTCTGGCCAGAAGGTGGCAATCTAAACCAAGATAAACCTTCAACCAGGACCCTAGGCTCTCTAAATGGATCTGTTCATGCTCAGGAGATTTTTTTTTTTTTTACCTCATGCAGCACCTTTTGTAGACCTAAGTTCATGATGAGATTTCTTTAGGTCTTTTAGTTTAATACACACTACAGAGGAAATGGTGTGTGCTCCCAGATTTTTGATAGATAGATAGATAGATAGATAGATAGATAGATAGATAGATAGACAACAGGCAATAATACGGAAAGTATATATGTACTGTATATGTATCTTTGACTCATGCCTTGCAGTTTCACATCATTATAGTTGTGTGCTCTCCTCTTCGGAAAATGTTTGATGTTTTTTTATTTTATTTTATTTTATTTATTTTATTTTTATTTGCCTTTCTCAAAAATCTGAAGTCATTCACTTTCAGGTTAGATGACTGTGTTTCGTGTGACATTTTCTCTTCTTCCAAAAGAGGGCAGTAGAGTCTCATATTGTGAGACTGATAGGGCCACCACTTAAAGCTCTGATTGTTCATGCTATAGTTTCCTTGAGCCCATGCGCCTCATGCTGTTTCATCGGGACTAATTAAAGTGTCCTTCATCAAAAGCAAAATGTTAATGATTTGTTCCCAAATTGGTACTAAAATGGCTGCACTGGGTAAGTGTTCACTAATTGTTCAAAGTACACACACACCTACCTGAAGTATATGCTGACATAATGCTCACATTAAATACTCATATTTCTCTCTCATTTTTCTTCTCCCTTGAGATGCCACTGTAGGGTTTATTTTTCCACTCTTACACTGTTTTCCCTTTCTATCTGCAAGAATTGACACACCAATAAGCCTTTAATCCCTTTAATACAAACTTAACAGAATGATTTCTTGTGGCATAAAATAAACAGTGAGTGCATAAACAGATCTCCTCTCAGGATACATTTAGCTCGGCTACATACAACGGATTAACTTGAGAAGTAAGCCTGAAAGTTATTTTAAGAGAAAAAAAGGATGAAAGTGTGGAGAATAGCACTGAATGTCACTATAATTCCTGTGCAGAAAGGAGTTAGCCAACACATGAGGAGAATAATCATATGGAGATGATGGTGGTGGTGGCTCTGTGATTAATGGGCCCATTTTCTTTGCACAGCTTGGATAGTGGGCCTACTTGGCCCCATTAGGAAGAAGCCTAAAGCCACCCGGTTCTGCTGTATGCCATTCATCAGAAAAATATGAGCAACAGAAATGGTTTTGCCTCAACAGCCATGAAATATGCACTGTAAAATTCCCAGAAACACATTCCTGTATTCCTTTTATCCTGCTTTAGGTTATGATCTATGCATGAGAATACCTGTGTCAGAACTATCATGTCTTCAGTAGTCAGTGAGATGGGCAAAGAGAGACATGGCCGAGGTTCTTTTTCTCTTAACTGACTCAACCTGCTGTGCAGAATTGGAGGCAGAAATTTGTCCTTGTGCATTTCCTTCCTTATTTGATGGACTACAGGGAGCAAAAGTGCCAAATACTGGCCAGACACGCACAGAGACATGCCAGTCCCCCTTTTAGAGCAATATGCAAATCCACTGTTAAATTTCATTTTTCTAATCCCTTTAATCAGAAACGGGGGAATAAAGCCAGCTGGTAGGAACCCATGTTAAGATGTAATTAAGCATCTGATTGAATTTCAGTGCATACCAGAGTGTGTGTGCCAAGGCGAGAGCAGGAGTAGGAGGA